>JARKIC010000727.1:0-204097 GCA_029378375.1 Mycena olivaceomarginata | reverse complement strand
TTTATGGAAATAATAATACACGACTTGTATCAAAGATATGGCGGGGGACATATGTGTATAGAGGAATGGCGGCATGAGGGAACCGTGAGGGAGAGAAAGGCTCCGTGCCTGAGCACCAATCGAGCTCTAGCGCCGCGCGGCGTTTCCTTAAACGCGGTCAGCGAGGGAGTCCGTCCCAAATAGGAAATACTACTTAGGCACTTCATTCTCTTTCTCTTGACTGGTGGACGTGTCTGGGGCCTTCGTTTCTCCGCCGAACGTGTGTTACCGGATGCTGGGACGCAACACGGACGGAACCGGCGCATTCTTCTTGCCTTTAGGTGAGCGGCTTTAAGGTGCATCAGAATCCCGTAATTCTCATCGCGTCAAGTCACTAACCTCTCATCCCACGCCCTTCGCCACCTCAACGAAGACCGCACACACGTCCTCGACCGCGACGCGCCACTCGGCCAGGAGCGCGGTGGCTCTCTCGTCGTCTTCGCCGCCTCACCCCACCAGAACAGGCCACCCACATATAATAACATCCCATTCCGGCCGTACCGCTTTCTCATATCGCCCCAATCTTCGCTGTCCAATCTGCGGGTGCCAGCCACTCGTTTTCGGTCTCCAAACGCGCCGCTGGCTGGCCCAGTTCCCACCACATCCACCACCGCTGCGCGAAGCTATCCTTCAAGGTTCTCGCCCGATCTCCGTCTGGAGCGCAAACAGCTTGTCCCATTGGCGTCTGAGCTGCATGAAGTCGGCAACTCCACGGACGCTCACCCTTCTTGTCCGGCGCCTTCAGCTTGCCCTTGTCGTGGAACCCCGTTGTCTTTTGAATTCCACGAGGAGCGACACGCAGGTTTGCCACTGCTCCCCACCCCACGTTCTTCCTCGCGCGAAGCCATCGAAGGCGCTCACAGCTCCGGTGTCCACTTCTCCTTGTCTTGGTCATCCCACCATCCCCGCTCTACCTGCCGCACCTCATCGTCGCCCGCTTTCTTCTCCCGGCGCTTGCCCGTTTGGTCCCGGATTCGGAGGAGGCTCTATCGCGCCGTTCGTGTGCGGACGCGTTAGCTCCTTCTGTCTCCCGGCCGACCTCCGGACGTTCGAGGGGAGGATTCGGTCCCGGGTCTTGCAGAGGGCCCTCTGCCCCGCGGTTTTCCAGGGGAGGCTGCGTTCTAGCCAGGGGACGTGGGCGGACGAGGCGTCGGATTTTGGGTCATCTGAGGAGGCTCTATCGCGCCGTTCGCGTGCGGACGCGTTAGCTCCTCCTCCGTCTCCCGACCGACCTCCGGACGTTCGAGGGGAGGATTCGGTCCCGGGTCTTGCAGAGGACCTCTGCCCCACGGTTTTCCAGGGGAGGCTGCGTTCTTGCCAGGGGACGTGGGCGGACGAGGCCTCGGATTTTGGGTCGTCAGCGGGGGCGCTGCAGCCTCCTCCTCCCCGTTGTCCTCCGGATTGGACGAGAGATCAAACACGATATTCGTGGGCACCCCGCGGTCGAGGCGCGCGAACATGAGTCTGTCGCGCCGACTCGTTCTGTCTCTCCACCTCCTCGTCCGTCATCATTCGCAGTTTACCCATCTCCCAGTCTTGCTCGCTATCCGACAGCAGTGCCAGCTCCGCGCGCAGCGCACGACCGATTTTAGGCTGACGTGGCACGTCCCCCAGCGACATCTGCGACGGTAGCATGTTGCTGAGGTCAAGGTTGAGCCCAACGCCGAGGGGATCCACCAACAGCTCGCCGTTACCCCCGTACCCGTCGAAGTACAGCTGCGAGGTGCCATCGAAGCTTTGCAGCTGCTCGCCCCGCTCCGCAGGCGCTGCTGCTCGAGTCCATCCAGCAGGTCCTGCGCCTCCTGCACCGGCGCAGGTCTTTCCCTCTCGGGCGACGGCGCCGCCGTTGTCGAGGTTGTGGTTTGGGTCGTCTGCGGCTCGGATGTCTGCTGCAGAGGGGGAGGGGGAGGGGGGATTGTTTCGGGCATTGCCACAGAGGCGCCCCTGGGGTTTATCTTGTCGTTGTCGTCTTGCGCCATCGGCCTTCCTCCGAGGCTCCGCGCACGGCATTCCTCCTCCGCTAGATGGACAATAAATCAATGCAATCGTCGGGAAGCACGACAGCAACCTACTGAAGCATTGGTGCGAGAATTCGACAAAGCTTCGCTGGGCAGCATCAATCCTCCGTGGTCGTAATCACTCCAGACCCGCGGTGTAAGCCCGTTCGACGTTCCCACGTGGATGCTACCCGCCATAAGCGCCGGCCCCGCCCAAAGTGGTAGAAATTGTGCTTACCTCCGCACCTCAATCCTTCCCCCGCGTTCTGGGATTGGCCCGCAAAGCAAGATCGCGATGTTCATCCCGTAGCGTTCGTGTGCGGCAATCTGCGAACGGCTGCAGATAGTAAGCCGCATTATTTAATGCACTGTACACGACGTCAGATTAATTTTCCTTTTCACAGATCGACACTCACATGTCGTACTCCTCCGCCGTGGTCGGCGCCTCCCCCGATGTGGCGGTCGTGTACGCCTTCTTAGCTGCCTTGTGCTCGTTCTGCAGCGCCGCCTCGACCTCCTCTTGGAACGACGGGTCCTCCTCGTCCCAGCATTCCTTGGTCACCTGGTTGCGTATAGTGATCTCTTTGGGCGGGTTGGTGAGTTTTGACACCGCCGCCCAACGCGCCGCCACGCGATCTTTGACGCGTTCCTGATAGAAACGGCGCGAATAAAGTGGATGACGCGTAGTTTTTTGGAGCAGGTCAGCCGGTATGGTAACACTTTTGCAAAAAACCACGACAAGAAGTGTCACATTTTGCAAAACGCAGCGGTAACCTTAGATGGTAATTCGTGCCTAAAAAAAATGCGCAAAATGAGATTCGAACAGCTGACCTCCGGATAACAATATTATCCGGCATCATTACCATTACACCAAGGAGGTTATAGATGCCTAGGTTGCTTACCCAGTTAGGTCAAGCCTAGGCTTGACCTAACTGGGACGCTCATACCCAGACCTAGGGCAGGCAAGCTGCCCTAGGTCTTTGAAAATTGTTTTGCACAGTTTATTCAGTGTTTGATGGGGTAAAAAACCCTAACCAACCCTAACCAACCTTAACCAAGCTAACCAACCCAAACCCCTAACCAAAGAACTCCAATATACCTGGGGCTAACCCCTAACTCTAACCTTCTAACCCTAACCCTAACCACCACCCTAACCGTAACCTGGCCCTATGCGGGCCCTACAGGGGTGGTGCAAGGCTTGTATTTTCCACCCCTATATGGCCTCTCCAAACTCATTGAGCAATACAGCTATCATAGTGTAGTGGTTAATGCATGGCTAATTATGGCCATCATGCAAAGGTTTTGGTTCGAATCCCACTGGTGACTTTCTATTTACCTTTCCTTATTTGGATGTCCGGTGGCTGTACGCTCACTAGCCAGCGCCTTTGCAAAAGATGTGACAGTCATAACCAGCCTTTTTGCAAAACACTTACTTGGTCTAGTGAGCGGGTGGGTCCAGCTCGGGCTTGTCGAAGAGCGCCTTAAAGCTCACTTTTGTCTTCTTCTTCTCGACAGATCCCCGTACGTCGTGTTGTACCACGTCCCGATTTTCTTGCGAAAATATTAATTCATCTCCAGTCTACTGAGCTCAATGATTACTCACCCCTTTTAACACCTTGAAATAGGTCGCACGGCTCGCAGCCTCATCTGGCTCGAGAAGGTCGACGTCTTCGTCCAAGTCGACGTCGCTCGCGACGTCCTGGTCCGAGTTCAGGTCCCCGTTCCAGGGGGTATGGTACCCATATTTACGCAGATACAGGTGCGCGACCTTTTCGTAAAATGCCCCAGTGCCTTTGATCTCAGCCGCAGCTAGATACTCCTGCCGGTGTTCCTCGAAGAACGGGAGCTTGGTGCCGTGCACCCAACCTGTCTTCCCTGGTTTCCCGGCGGTTTTCCTTCACGGGCACGTCGTCGTGCTGTGTACCTGCGCGCGGCATGTTTGGATGAGGGCAAGTGCGTTCTTCACGTGGAAATCCCCTCACACGATCAGCCATCAGAAAAAACAATCTCCCTTGCGATACTCGCCATGTCATCGAAAATTTACAGACTACCAATACACAGATTTTATTCCTACTGAGAGAACGAAAAAGTAAAGAAAAGACAATCGACCACATTATGCAGGCCAGCGCCCCCCGCTTGAGAACACCTGCCTCAATTTTCGGCATCGCAGTCTTCGTCGTCGAGCGCGAACAACGACGCTGTGCGAAGCTGCGCGTAATGAGAAGATCCGGCTCCTCCCCTCGGCGCTGCGCCTCCAAGTAGCGCTGCTCGCTACGTTCACTAGGTCGTGCGTCAGCAAGCACATCGACAGCAACAAAACTCCAATGGACTCACGCGCTGGAAATGACACCGTCGCCACGGATGGCGTAGTTCACGAAGGCACCCCCTTTACTGCCCGAGGGGCGCGCCGCCTTGGTGGGGCTCGGAGTGGTATCCTCCTGCTTCACGTTGGCGCTGCTGCTTGCGTGCGACTTCCGCGGGGGAAAGATTCACGAATACCATGCGTTCTCGCTGGGAGGCTGAAAGAAGGAGGGGTCCATGGGGTGCGGGTGAACGCCGAGGACGCACAGGCGTTGCCACACCTCGATACACTCCTCCTCCGTTTTGCAGCCCTGGTGGTTGCTATCCGGATACCCGGTGAGGCTAGCCTTGGCCTCAATCCTGCGCGCCACCATTTCATCAATGTCTCGCTTCAAGATATGGGGGGCAAGTGACGCGCACCAATTATCAAAAATCCCCACCTGACGCCCCTGTGCGACCAAATGCAGGGGCCATCCACCACCTCGCCTCGCTGACACCGGCCGTTTTGGTCTCCACGGAAGGGGGGCAAGCAGTAGTATCGTGGGTCCTTAATCCCCCGATTATCCATTTGCAGGTCTTCAAGGGGAAGGTTGGTGGGGGTGGGGCGGGCCTGGGGATACGACATGGCGAGACGAAGAACGGCTGATCGATGGCCATCTCACGTGCGCCGTAAATTCTCAGATGGCACTACCGACATGGAAGTGGCGGCCCTTCAAGTGGCACCGGTCCCATCTCACATTCTGTTCTCTCAAGGATCCGGAGGGTGAGTTCTCCGCCCTCTCCCTTTCATTTTTTTCCTGTCCCGCTTCTATACTTATGTCTGTTTTCCCGTCGTCTGGCCGCTCACCACACCATTTATTCGCAGTGCTTGATTCTCAAGCGGAGCAGGTGCAACTCCGTACTGTATTTCGTCGCCGCGACCGCAGCAAGATCGACACCTATGGCGCGGCCGTCAAGCAGCGCCACTCGTGGATCGCCAAACTGGCTGCTCCGCCGCTGTCGCTTCCATCCGACGTGCTGTGCACGACCCAGCCCACTTTGAGTGCTTCCTGCATGCGCACGCCGTCGCCACACAGCCCGACTCCCTCTGTCCCTGGGGAAGCGGCGCCGGCTGGGGCAACTCGAGGGGGCATACCGGCATAGCAGTGGGGATTACGGGCGGTGGCTGGAGCTTAGATCACCCATGGAGCTTAGACTCGACTGCTGGAGCAGCACAGGCTGGGGTACTGGCGAGGGCTGGGCACCCAGTACCACCTGGCTCTCCTCTCACCCGCGCATCCCCAAAACGCACGGCAAAGCGAAACACCGTCGTCTCCGCAAAAGACTCGAGGCAGATAAGGCGGCGGCCAGGGCGGTCGTTTTGGACGGGCAATACCAGGAGGATCTTGCCGACATTGAACGCCAACAGCAAGAGCAAGGGTTGTATCCGGCGTGTCATTAGCTAGATACATACACAATTGTACCTAGCTAATATATCACCAGTCGTCTCGTCGTGTCCTCGGATTCAGATTCGTCGCAAGACCAATAGTGGCGCGCCTTGGGCCGCCTTGGTTGTTTTCCCCCCGCTGCATTTTTCTCCCGGGCGGCAAGTCGTGCCTTGTGCGCGAGCCACTCGCGGTTCCTGAGCGTAACAATCAGCTGGTTTTTATCTCCGGTGCGGAGTGGAGTACTTCTCCCGGTATCGAGCCTGCGCCTCGCGATGATGTGCACGCTGCTCGTCGGTAGCTTTTTTTCCTGAGACGCGCCATCCGTTGGCGCCTTGCGCACGACATTTCTCCCGATGCCTGTAATTTTATCTAAGAAAAGAGAATAAAATGATACCAGATAAAAAAAACCCACCTAGCACGATAATTACGGTAGTCCTCGAGGCGCTGAAGATAACGGCGATAATCCTGCTCGGTTTTGAAGCTGAGTTTGCGAGGTGGTGGCGCAGGTGGTGGCGGACATCTCAAGAGGATTGCCGGATCAAGTCCCAATTGGTCGGGCGCTTCGCGGGCGCCTACTTCGGCTGTTCTCTCAGACATCCTAATCGGGCCTAATGGACGCGTCCATCCAAAAATTTGCGACTTCTTCCATTTCCACACTGCGGCGGAGGTTTCAAAGGTTTTTTCTACATCTACCATGCAATCTACACGCTAATTTGAAGCCGCTACAGAAATGATTTTTGGTAAGGTCGAAGTCTACCTGAGAATGCGCAATGTGTCCCTTGCGCTCGTTCTATTCCGAGGTGACAATCCCCACTTTGCTCCAAGTCCTCATTTTTTTCAGTAAGAAGTCACTACTACACTCTGTACACATTCCAATGCTATTTTTTCAGGGACAGGAAGACAGGAAGTGCTTGAACACGGGCTCGCTTGAAATGCAATATAGCCGGTGAGTGCGCCACGCGACCTTGAGGTGCATATTGCTGAAGGCTTGTGGCACCAGATCAGCTGGAAGTGGTCGGGATACAAGACCCGAGTCTATACCCTGCTAATAGTCAAGTTTCCGGGCTCTCGGGTCTTTCCACTGCGAGCACAACGGCCAGTACGATGTGAAAGTGGGGTCAGCGGGGCGCACAAGGCATTTCTCGAGCGTCTTACCATCGCGCGGCCGTTACAACACTGCAAACCAATTTTCAGGTGGGTGTTTTACTGTTCACAGAGAATTCACGGGCCACAGATGGCTAAGAGCAGGAAAAAATGACATTTAACAAAATGTGCGAGAAAATGATGGTGTAGGTGGCCGTGCAGTGATGTCCATTCTTGGCTTCGCTCCGCGACCTCGTCGCCGCCGTCCACTGTCCCACCGACTCTAGCCGACCAGACGTGGTCCGGGCCCAATCTGCACCAGGAAGGACACCCAGTATCTCACCGTACCCTCCCCACAGCCCATAGACTTCCGACTGAGCGTCACCTCGCACTTCGCTGGCCTAAGGTTTGGTTCGGACACCTGGCGTGCGCGCTGCCAAAGGGATTAATCACAACACTTTCGAAGATTTTGAGGAGCTTCAGAACGGGACAACACACTTGGGGAGGGGCGCTACATAGGTGAGAACAGCCGACATCAGTGATGCGCTCTGATGAGATTTTGTCGATCCCAAGGCTTGTTTCTTGCTTGCGTCTCTGCTACTCATGGATCGCGATGGCACGGGTTCCCGCAGCGAAGACCATCGACGCCTGGTGAGTGGCGCGCATGTAACACAGTTTCTGACCTTTGAGAGAATCCACTTCGGGCTGCTTCTTTGGCTGACATCTCTAACAGGATGGAGGGAATGCGGCACACGCTCGCGTGAGGGGAATTCGCCCAGGCAACGGTCAGATTTTTATCTTGCATGCAACAAGGCCATCGCCAATTTAACTGGTGCAATAGCTGCTGCTCCACGCCGACCCTCCAGTCCTGGTCCTTCGCGCACGGCAACGTCTATCCGCAGCGTGCGTCACGCTGGTACCCTATCGCGCCGGGACCGTGGACTGGCCCCACCGCTGGCGCCAGTTGCGCGTGCGGGTTATCGAGTGTCGCGTCGCCACCCCCTCACGGAGGCAGCCCTCTACAACGACGATGCACGTCCACCGATCCTAGCCGTTCCCAAGCCGCATCACGTTTGTTCGATTTGCTGGGCCGCCAAATCTCATCCAGTGTCGTGAGTTTCATTACTTATGACTTCAAGTTTTACACTATTTTATTTCATTTTATTGTGGCGTCCTGTCGGTCGTACTGATCAGTCTCGCAGATATCTTTGCGGTCACAGTCATTGCTACGTGTGCGTTCGCCTCTGGCTCGAAAAGCAGTGGACGTGCCCCGACTGTTCGCACGAGATGTCAATTGCGCCATTTTGTCACTACGGAGAGGAGAATAGCATCGAATACGACTACCCTTCTGGAAGGACAATAGTCGCGTGTCGTATTCGTTTCACGGCCTGATTTTCCCGCCTGCCCCCGCCCCCGCCCCCAATCATCTTGTTGGATATCGAGGATTCCCCCTAGCACCACATCTCTCAATGTATTTCCCACTACCTGTGAAAAGAAGACCCTTGGTTTTTACTTTATATCGCTGAGGAAGCAAGAAATCACTTAGAAATCGATCATCGAAATATCTGGGCTCATCATTTGAACAGATCGACATGAGTGCTATCATGTGGGCAGAATGATATGGGCAGAATGGCAACGTATATCAATGGCCCGACGATTCTCGCCTGGGCAATGACATTGACAAGTCACTATTAAATTTATCTAAGAAAGCGGACGAAAAAACCCCACTTAGCACGATAATTACGGTAGTCCTCGAGGCGCTGAAGATAACGGCGATAATCCGGTTTTGAAGCTGAGTTTTGAAGCTGAGTTTTGAAGCTGAGTTTGCGAGGTGGGTGGCGCAGGTGGTGGCGACATCTAAAGGGAGGGGATTGCTGGATCAAGTCCCAATTGGTCAGGCGCATCCAATAATTTGCTCTAAGTGGGATTCGGGTCAAAGAATAGAGTAGAATTATTTGGGAGCGAGGACAAAGGTGTCCAAATGCCGTCGCTGGAGCGATAGTAGTTTAGGGCTGATTGAAGGAAGAAAAGCTGGTGGCTGTGCAGTACTGTCTAGATTAGATTGTGCTATTACAATCTAATCTACCATGTGCGATGTCTGAGTTTCAGACTGGATGAAAACAATTCAGCATCGAGCTTGCAAGGCTCAAGCTGCCTGAGCTCGCATAAAAGCGCGTTTGATAGCGCGTTTGATCGTCCCAAATTTTGATGCGGCACAGCGGAATTCGGCCCGCAGGTGTTAACCGCCCATTCACCTTTCACCCGCCACATCGCGCGCCCAGTCCTCGGCAACCTCGGTCCTCTTCGCTCGGTCCTCTCGCTCGGTCCTCTCGCCCCTCTCGCCTGGGTCCTCTCGCCTCGTCCGCTCGCCGCGCGGTCCGATGTCTAGCAATCACAAGCGCAAGCATAAACGACCTACGCTGGTAGTCACAGGGACAGCGACGCAGGAAACGTACCGGAGCTATGATGACCGGCGGCAGAGGACAAGGCTGGGCGTGGTCCAAGGTACGCGGCCCCATCCACGTCGCAATCAGCCAGCTTTTGGGACCATGAAGATCTGGCAACAAACGCCGCGCGTATAGACCCCTGCATTCACGTATCAACTCGGCGACACTTCGCTCTCCTGTGAGCCGGATCTGGAGCTGGACGATGGAATCCAGGTTGTTTTGCCTCCGGTGGTGAAGAGGCCCAACGCTGTACGACAAGTTTCCAAATTTATTTGTAAAAACATTTCCTTGACGATTGCTTGTAGGAGCGTCCACTGAAGACTTGGTATCCAAGAACGACGAGTACCTTGGGGGAGCAGCTGCAACGAGAGGGCCGCGGATCCTCGAGGGTGTATGCGGGGTGCGCTGGTGCGCACGGAAGGAGGGGTTGTAACGGGGCGGCGGAATATCGATGTGTGGACGAGGCATGCACGGGGGAAGCGATGTACTGCCGCAGTTGCATTGTCGCTCTTCACGCGCAGCTGCCAACACATTTTGTTGAGGTGCAGAGCGTTTTTTCTTTGCATTTGTCTTTGATATTGACAATGTGCTACTCGACAAAAGCAGTGGACCGGGACACATTTCGAGCGTGACAGGAACAGTCCTCAAATCGTTGGGGCTCCGCGTACAGTTGCTACATCCACCAGGGGTGGTGTGCACTTCAAGACGAGCGGGACCAAACAACTTCATTTTATACGACTTGTCCGGTGTACACGAAGTCGCGGTAGATTTCTGTGGGTGCCGGACGGATGATGGGACACCCGAGGGTGGGGAGCCGGTGGAGCGGCGGATCCAGTTACTCCGCGCGTGCTGGTGGCCCGCGACCATCGACGCGCCGAAGACGTGCGCGACGTTTTCAGTCCTGAAACTTTTTCAAGTATTAAACTGCTTGGGGAAGCTTTCGGCGTACGACTTCCTGCGGGGGTTGGAGAAGTGCACGATTAATAATGGGTTGGACAAACCGCCGGTGAGTGACTGAAATACAAACAAAGGGACCTGGGACTTACGAAAAGCAGGATCGTCGGAAGCCCTTTATGCTGATCATGAGGCAATGGCGGGAGGTCAAGCGAATGAAACGGTTCAAGCGGGGGCACGCGGAGGGCGGGGTGCGCGCTACAGCGCAAGGCGAGCTGGTCTTGAGGTGTCGCGCGTGTCCACAGCCCGGCTGGAATTTGCCAGACAATTGGGAGGAGATCGATCCCCTCTATCGGTGAGTTCTGAGGTCATCCTCAACATTTTTAATCCCTGACATTTTACACGAAGATTCATCTACTGGCTTTTCCTCGCCATGGATGCGAACTTCAGACTGTCGAACCGCAACGTGTCGACCGAAATCGCGGACCCGATCCTTGGCGATGGCTTCGGCTATTTCTGTAGACGCGAGGGAGAGGACGGATACAAGGCTCATATCTTGAAGCACGCAGATGAGGAGGAGATCTCGAATTGCTCAGGATTTGCAGCGATGTTCATGGCAAATACCAAACGAGTCAAGGGGTTGCGGACGACGGGCATAGGGGGGGTGACGTGCTCCCGACACAACATGTGGCAGGGAAATGGGATAGGAGATCTGCAAGTGGGCGAGAGGTGCGTGACTCGGGATTGATTTGACCGCTGCGAACAAAGGTTGACGACTTCACAGATACGGCAACATGGACTTTTTGCTGCTGTCCGTGTTGTTCGTGTTGCAGCTGATGTGCATCGTCGTTTCCTACGACATCGCTTGTCAGTACAACGTGACATTCTGGGAACGCATGAAACGGCGCCAAAGAGGTTATGGCTGAAGCTGAAGCCGAGTATGGTCCTGTGGAAGGTGCCGAACTTCCACTTGCCCGCGCACAAGCCGAACTGTCATAGCCCCTTCTCTTTCCACTTCATGTGGGGGGCGGGGATGACTCACGGGGAAGGTGTCGAACAAAATTGGGTGTTTTCAAACGGCGCCGCAGCTTCGACGAGATTGATGGGGCCCGGCGCGCGCCAGGCGACACTGGAAGATGTATTCGGATTCCATAACTACGACCGTGTCTTGGCGATGCGTAAGTGTTCTTGGCGATGATCTTTACGCATACTTATTCGCTTGAGTAGATCGAGTCCTCCCTAAACGTCTTGCGGTCAGCATAAGGAGGGGATGAAGCACAAAGTTGCATTCGAGGCGTTCACGGAGGGTTTGGAAGAGGCGCGGCCCGAGGACGTCGCGGAGTGGAAGGCGCATGTGCTTCGGTGGGAGGCTACGCCGCATCCCAAGACTTCCGAGTCCCCATTTGAGCTGGTTGATGAAGGTACGTGCGCACGTTTGTAAGAACGGTCGCTTGGATGTTGAAGCCACCTATTTGCAGTGTCGACGCTGCGGGACATCCAACTGAGGATAGCGGTGGAGGAGTTTGTGTGCACGAAAGATGGCATAGAGATCGAGCGCGACCATACGCCAGGGAGTTTTATTACGATGGGTTTGGAGCTGGAGCAGGTACAGTACGTGCTTCTGCGCTCCCGCGTTTGGGCCTCGACTGACTGAGAAATGTAGGCGGAAGCTGGAGATTGATTTACGAGCGCTGAAGGACCCGTCGCCGGCGCAGAAGCTGGCGTTCACAAAACGCCGCACCTCGCTCTTCAAGCGGATCCACAAGTTCCGTCAGATCCAGGGGGTGTACATGCCGGCTCTGCGCCCGCTCCTGTCCGACGACCAGAAGCAGGTTTATGACGGGAACAGCGAGCAGCAGCCTGAGGCTACGCGGTTGTTCATGCCGTCAGAGCTGGCGAGCAACGACCTGCGGGCTACGGCGTGCGTGACGGGGCTGGCGGCGATTGAGGCTCGGATGAGAGAAGGGGAGGCGGATGAGGCGCTGGAGGCGGTACGCCACGGCCTCCGTACGAGGACGATGACCAACCGCTACAAGTTGCGGAATTGGACCGGACAGGGGATGATGACGAAAGGTCAAGGCATCCTGCACCATATTAATATCAAGATCCACACCGCCAAGCTGTGTTATCGATATGCTCGGGCGGCTTTGCTTGCGCTGCGGGGACACGGCCCGTGGGAGGAGCGTCTGCAGATCCTCGATGACGAAGACGTGCGGGCGCTTAACGAGCGCGCGCTGACGGAGGAGGAGAAGAAGCAGAATGAGCACTGGGCGGAGCTGGGAGGGGGCCATCATCGAAGGCGGAGTTGCGCGCGCGGCGGGGCTGGCTGGAGGGGAAGGGTCTCACACACTGTCCTGGATCTGGTATTCGGCCAAGGCGGGGGCGGCAGCGGATGCTGACGATGCGAAGCTGCATGATGGTACGTTTATTAATTTATGCTATCTCCGACATTACCTGATAAGCCTGCTAGCTCTGCGCCTCGAATGGTGCAAAGCGTACGCGCGAGCGAAACGCTATTCGGAGGATGTGCAGCTCCTGCGCGAAGAGATGCGCCGCACGGTCGCGTTTGGTTATACGTCGGCTGCATTGTGGGACGAGCTAGCGGAGGGGGAACTCCCTGACTCAGACCCTGAGCTCACGGAGGGCCGGCGCGCATACGCTGCCGAGCACGCGGATACCGAGCGCAAAACGTGTAGGAGGCTAGAAGAGAAGTGGGCGGGAATTCTGGCAAAGGCGGATCAATACCTGGAAGGAACGGTTGGGCTCGACGCGGAGAGTGTGGTGACAATTGAGCTGGATGAGGGGGATGAGCTGGATCAGGAGGAGGAGGAGGCGCGGCTGGAGGGCGAGGAGGACGAGGAATAGGGGCAATGGACCGTTTTGGATTGCTTTTGATGTACAGTAAATACGCGTAATTGTTTCGGCTGCGACGGCAGCAACGGCAGCAACGACAGCAACGCCAGCATTGATGGACTGATGGGAAGTATCCAAGTGCGGATGCGGGCAATAAATTGTGTAGCGGGCGAATTAAATGGATAATAAATGGCAGGCACAGTGCTGTATATAGACAGACAAGTACATTGTAATAAGGTACATGTCGGCCGGCCGGCCCAGGGGTGCCTTTATTCCAATGTACCCCCCTGTCAGGGCCGGGTACATTGGATTCAGGTAACGTCCACTGGTGCGTCCGTCGTGGTCGTCAGGGAGCTCGGCGAGGATGTCCGTGAGAATCTCACGGGTGATAGCACGGCGCAGCTTGCGGGACCTCGTTCCGAAACGACGCTCAGCGGCAGCAATGAGCCGCTTGAGGATGGGATTGTTGAGTGCGTCGAGAGACCAGCCGTGCTCGGTGTGGATGGTGCGGAGGCTGGTAAGATAACGTGAGAGTGTGGCAGGCTGTACGTCGGGGGCTTTAACGGCGATCCAAAGCTGGACGGCGGCTGCATCAGCGGGCAGGACACTACCATTTGGGTGGGCAAAACCCCGCTCGCGCGCAAACTTGCAGAAAGCAGCGGTGTGGGCCATCGTACTTGGCCCGAGTTGACTCTTGGAGGCCGTACCACAAGAGCTCCGCAACAGTCTTGTGAGATGCGAGTGGGCCGCGAGCCACTCCGGTGAGGGAGTTCCCAGTGAGACCGGAGTTGGACGAGCTTCGACCACTGGAAACGAGATAAAGCATCAGCGATCGCATTTTCAGCAGTCGGGATCCAAACAGAATGAAAAGTGAATCCTGCTTCCGCCGCCAAAAGAGCGAAAGACCGAAAAAGGTCCTGGGTGGGAGGGTGGTTGATAGATCCCGAATTGAGACAGATAACGACCGCCTCATTATCTATATGCAGGACCACCTCGAACCCTTGCCAGTGCCGATGCCAGAGCTGGGCGGCCCGCAAAACCGCCCACATCTCCTTCCAATGGATGGGCATTGCCATCTTGCTTTTGGGGCAGCGTTCCGAGAAGAATGCATCTTCCCAGTAGCCACCCACCCCCAGCTTCCCACTCGCGTCCGTGTACACCAGCCGTTCCAGAGCTGGTGGACCAATCGAGAATATGCCGTTGAAAGTTGGCAAATAACGAAGCCACCAAGCCAAATCTTTGCGTGCCTCGGCCGGGATGCGACGACGTAGGGTGTGGGGCAAGGGGAACAGCGTGCACATGAAATCATGGGCTCGTCTCGTGAAGAATCAGGCGATGGGAATCACAGATTGAGCAAAGACAAAATGCCCGCAGATCTGCTTGAGCTCGTGGTACGACGAGTAGCCATGATCAAGACAGCCCGTCAGAAGCCCAACCAGCTGGTCAACCTTGTCCACGGGGAGACGAGCCTGCATCGCCGTTGAGTCGAGTTCAATGCCCAAAAACTCGAGGGCGATGACACGGTCCCTCCTTCTTCTCGGACAGGGAAAAACCCAGTTCATGCGTGGTTTGCCTAAACTCCATACGGGCAGTCTCTGCATAAGCAAGACCATCCACGGCCGACGTGACATTGATCCAGTCATCAAGGTAATGCTGCAGTTCGCGCAGGGATACATGTCGGCTGGCAAGAATCCAATGGTGAGCTTCCGCAAAGAGATTGTAGATGCGGGGAGCAGTGCGCAGACCGAAAGGGAGGAAGATGTCGAGAAAGGTGCGGCCGCCCCACTCAAAACCCATGAATTGCCAGTCATCGGGATGAATAGGAATGTGGCGGAACACAGCTTCAAGATCAGCTTTGTACAGAAAAGCGCCTGGGCCAACCGTACGAATACGATTGATAGCTTTTCTGATAGTGTCATAGACAAGCACACCAAATTCGGGGGGGATAGCATCATTAACCAAGTGTCCGCGAGGCCAGGATAGGTGGCGAATGCGGCGGCGCTTTGTGGTGTACTTTTTAGGGACAGAACCGAGAGGGGACAGGAATGCAGAGGTAGCAAAAGGTGTATTAGATACATCAATTATCCGACCCAGGGAAACCTCCAAAGCAACGTCGGTATCAACTGCATCTGGGAACTCCAGCGCGGATGGGAGAGGAGGAGGGGTAAAAGTAGACCGTCGAAGTGTATGTACATTAACAACACCAAGATGCACACCATATTTTATAGCAGCGACAAGGGAGTCGGCGAAGCGCCGGTCAGGGTACGAAGAAAGCGCCACGCGCCATGCATCCTGTTTTAGCCTAATGCGGGGCATCGGTCGGGAGTGTGGTGATGTTAGGGGGAAATGAAGGAATGTGTTGGGGCGAGTCGGCGGAGGTGTATCATTCGAATTAAAATGCTTTAATATAGTGAATAAAAGCAGGTTAGGAACAATGTCTAGAATGTAAGAGGGGAGTTGAAAGACTTTCCTCCTCGCAGAACGAGGGGAGGGTCTAACCTCTCCCCCTCGCTGGCCTGGTATTTGAAGAACAACATCAGAGGGGCTATTCCGATGTGTAAATAACCGAGCTACATTCGGGGACGTCGCAGAACCTGTGGGCCGAAGAAGAGTGGCATCGCAAAGCGACACCGATACGGGGGTGGAAAAATGCGAATGCAGTCTCGGCCCAGACTGTCACATGTGTACACCACCCCCGATGCCGCTTCAGACAGTGGCGGGCACGGCAGGAGCTGCTGGCCCCGTGCACGCCGTGGCTGGGTGAGCACCGTAACAGATGCGACAAACACCCTGGCAATGGTGATGATGTTGTTGAGGTAGGCCGACAGTCCCTGAGCGACCAGGAGGTCAAGGTGCTCGTTTTGAAGCACGGACATGAAGACCATCCATGCTTCAACAAAAGCCAGGATGTCGGGGACCTCACGGAGGAGAGCAGTAGCACCTGGTATAGGCGCCGTGGACACGAACTGCGCCTCGCCATTCGGGGCCCACAACCAGTGAAAGAGGCGCCTGGGGCGCAATCGTATGCGACGGCAAAAGACGATCCAAATGGGTTGGCGGAAACTCCAACTTCCCAATTTGGACGATGGCGTCCGGAAGCAGGTGGGGATGCAAGATGGAAGTAACGAGGGTAGGGTACGTACCATTTACATTCGGGGGCAAAGCCAGAGGATTCACCGGGAGGCCCACCAAAAGCTCCAGAGCACTGCTGCCGCTCCTCTTCCCCAACGCGGTGGTGAGGTCGGTGAGGGTCTGCTCATGTCCGCGATGGACTGCCGCATGGCGGCAGTCTCGGCGGCGGCGGCGGTGGCAACCTCTGCAGGAGTTTGCATAGATTTCCTAAAGGGGGAGGCGGAGAAGGTGTAGAGAAAAAGAAGGTGTCGAGGAGGAAGTGATCGTCGGAGGTTCGGAAAGATTCTACATCGGATGGGACACGTAGTGTGGCAAACAGGACAGGCCGTACGAAAGAGGATACGGGAGGATAGACAAACGAGACGACGAGGGAGGGCGAAGAAAAAAACCTCTGAGCTGACCAAGCAGGGAGGCGGTGCTCTCTGCCCAATCCCCGTAGTCCTGCTAGACTATCCAGTTCAAGCTGAACTCACCCATCTTGTGGTTCACGACGAGACGAAGCTTTTCGGATCGCGGTTTGGGGACGGCATGGACAGGCTCGCTGTACATTCCGGGGCAAGAGGTAGCGGCCGAAAGACGGTGAGAATCTTCTGAGCTCAATTTCTTTGTCGCGCTGATCTCTGACGAATTGCCGTTCTTTCTCAGTCTTCAACGGGCAGTTCGAAACATCGTAAATCAGTGGGTAGGATTCTGGATGAGTGTCGGCCCAGGGCCAGAAACCCTCGCGGAGGCCAGTCACGATGGAATGCACGAAAGGCTGATTGGGATGGTGCGCGAGGAGTGACTCGAAGACGTCAACATTAATCGGAGTGATGATTTTGAACAGATTCTGGTTTTCCGTCAAAGTCTTCATCAGGGCTGGAGTGTGCTCCGAGAGTGAAGGACGAGGTAAAGGTGGGTCAAACTCTGTCGACTTTGCAGTGGGACTGTGATGACTGTTGAAACCCGTCCAGATGAAAATTCCTGAGATATCTCGGCCGCTTAGCTCTAGGCTCAAGGGGCTCCAAATTACTCAGGAACTGCTGCCGGGCGATCACACTTGGGTAGCGGGTGGTTGCGCTTGCACCGAGAGCAGACATGGGCATAGCGGCAAGTGGCCTTGTTCGACGGGCAAAGTTCATCGTTGAAGCGCCTGCAAGGTTCTGCAGACTTCTTCTGGCCATCTCCACCTCCTCCGCCGTTGCTGCCTCCACCCCGCTTGGAGGTGTCTTTCGCTTTCGGCTTGGACTCAAGGTACGCGGCTCCGTTGTCATTGAGGAAAGAACGTTCCCAATGGCCGAAACGTGCGCAGTCGCTGAGCTCGAGATCCCGACGTCCCGCCGCTTCGTTGCTTTCTCAATCTGATCCAGGATCTTGAAGTACGAGTGGGCAGCCCTTTCTCCGGCTCCTCCCTCAACGAAAGCTGCGGGGATGGCTTGCATAATCTTTGTGCAAGCGACGGCCTTGGAGAATTTCTTGTCTCGGAAATCCTGGACAAGGTCTGTGCACTTCTTGATGACTTCTTCCTGGCCTGCGATTCCGGCGGGAACAGTCAGTCTATTAGACTGGTCATCCTCTGCTGACATAGGAGGGTCTCAGGTGACTGTGGATGGAAGATATGAGGTCTCGCAGAGTATATTCAGTTATTGACGGAATATAGTACACTGGTGAGAAGTAAACTGTCAGAGGGAAGAGAGAGCTAGTGAGTAGAAAGACGGACCTGGCGAGCAGTGAACAGTAAGAGGGAGAGAAGAGCTGGGAGCTCCCCTGTCTCCTCCTGACTGCTTTGCTTGCCGGGGTGTCCGAGACGATCGAGGATCAAACCACTCGCGCGGGGCGGTACGCTGCGTGTGCCGTGGAACGCACAGCAGGAGATACCAGTATATATGGTCAGGTTAACTAGTTAAACCCCTGGCCATGCCCACGGGCTCAATGCGTTATTCGTGGCAAGTCTATATATGGAAACCCAGTGATCTCGGCCATATATGATGCCTTTGTCTGCCATCTGGTCATCACCTCGGCTCTGACCGGCATCTCCAGGACCTTTCCCACACTCCATAAAGCCCCTGCTAATTGCACTTAAAGCCAAAATAAATAACAGTTATTGCTTTCAAACCCCAGAATGGGGGCTATAAGCCTCGGAGATACCCGGGGAACGTGCTACGATACCAAAACTAATAGGCGCTGTGTAAGCGCCCATCCAAAAAAGGAAAAGCCAAAAGATGAAAAACCACCTTTCCGCCTCTAGATATCGTCCAGCTCGCCGCCCATGATCACCTCCTCATCACTCTCCACCTCTCCCCTCTCCTCGTCCGTGTCTCCGTCGCGTACTGCCGCCAAAATCACCGCGTCATCATCTCCGTCGCTTTCCGGTCCAGGCACCTTGGTATTCTGCAGCGGATCCACCGCCCTCGTGCGCGCCTTCGCTTTGCCCGTGGCCAGCTTGGGGGCGATCTCTGTGGCCCTTGCCTGGTCTGCGAGATTCCGGAACACCACCTCCTGCTGCGCAGCATACGCGCGCATCCCCTGCACGTACACCTCCTCCAGCTCGCTCCTGGCCTCCACACTTCGGCTGTGTTCCACCCACTTCTCGGCCTCAAACTCCAGCGTAATTTTGAGGCGCCGGAACTCCTCCTTCAGAAGCATCACCTCCTCGTCCCACCGCCGCGACCGCGCGTACGCCTTGGACCACTCAATCCGGAGGGCTACAATTTTAGTTAGAATGTATCCCAGATAAAACAACAATCTTACCATTCTCAAAGCTCGCATCCGACCCAGAATTCCCAGCCGCCGTCCAAATCCAAGAAACCTCTCTCCGGCTCTCCGTCGCTTTTCTGGCAGCAGTCCCCTCTTCACCATCGTCGCTGTCTTCCTCCTGGTTCTGGTCCCAGTCGGGGACGTCCACCCCGTGGGCTACCAGCTCTTGATACTTTCTCTTCCGCCTCTCCTTCGCCTTCTTTCGTTTCATCTCCTTCGTCACCAGATCCGTCGGGTCCTCCATACACCAAATATCCTCGCGCACCAATCTTCGCCACCCAACCTGTGATACGTTCCCGCCGGCAGCAGCCAGTAATGCACTCCAAGCCGCCTGGTATTTCTCCGAGTGTAAACGAATCTTGGTTTCGTTCCGATTAACAATCGTCCTTGAGCGGGTGGTTGCTCCCTGGTGTCGAGCGTGCAGCGATTTGTAGTTCAGAAAGCGCGCCTTGATGATTAACTGGTTGCGCAGTTTGACGAGCGAGCTGCGGCACTGTGCATCGCGCATCAACAGCTCCATCTCAAGGAGCCCCGGACTGCAACCCCCTGCCGCACGCTGTGCGTCCGATAGAGCAGAAGGTAAAAACAGAGGCTCGTTCTCAGGCTGCTCGTCCTCTGGCGCGTCACGCTTCTCCAATGCAACAATCGCTGCAGGACAGTAGGTCCTCTGCAGCTGACGCAGGCGATTCAGGCGGCGGATGAGCTTAGTGCGCAGGGCGCCGAGATCGATTTTCTGGGTGGTTGTTTTGGCTTTCTTGAGCGCCGCCTGTACACAAACAACACGCCTGAAACGCCTACGTCAGCCGCACGCGACCACACATATCCAGAAAGAACACGTACTGCTCCTCCTCAATCTCCAAACACTCCACAACGAATGCCCCCGGGCTGACCTTGTGCTTCGCCGGCAACCCTCGCCTGGCTTCCTCCTCCTCCTCTTTCTGAAACTGCAGCCGTACATCGATCTCAGTCAATCCTAATTTCCCGTCAGTTTTCGGCTTTCCAAAATATAACTAAACTGGCACACACCTGTAAAATCGACTTTGTATGGATTCTCCAAGGTGGGATCGTCCTCGAAGTCGTGAACAATCTTCTTCCAGCCTTCAACGCGATCTTGCTGTGCCAGGGAAAACGCGTCCAGCGCCTCCCTTTGAACGATCTGCTGCTCCAGGGCCGTGTCTAGTTTTCGCCGAAGGGTTGCCGCTGAAAGATCTGTCAGTATCCTACCACCTCGCAAAATCTCGGCTGACTTACCCAATGAGATCAGCTTCTGCCAGTTCCAATACGCCCAATGGTCATCTATCGTGTCGTGGCGTGCCCCTGGACCCATGATCCTTGTGCTACTTGCAATCCCCCCAATGTTTGCCCATGGCCGTTCGATGCCCTCTCCGTCAGTCTGCCCGCTTCCTGGAATGAGATTGAGGGAGTAGAGCGCGCCGCAGTCGACGTCATGCCCCTCGATGTGCATCTTCGGGATAACGAAGACCATCATCCCCAGCACGATAGCGCAACGGACCAGTGGTGGTAGCAGCAAGAGATGCTCCATCAAATGCTTCCACCACTGGCACACAATATCGTAAGATATAGTCTTACGAAGGCCGGGACTGTGGTGGCGGAGAATCGAGGCGAATATGTAGTCAATGTTTGCATATCTAGACGTCTGTCAGCCCCAAAACAACATTGAAAGCAGCCAATAATACGAACTGTTCTCCCCTTTGCAAATCGCCCACCCCGTTCGGCTGAATGAACTCGTGGCGTGCACACACACCCATCCCGACGCCGGTGCTACTATATCCCCGCGAAAACTTGGTGTTTGCATAGTCGAGGGCGGCAAGGCCGCTGCAAGTGCTGATCTGCCAATATATGTGTTAGCACGATAAACCTGGCTACTGCGTTGCACTTACCTCGACCTGATCCGTCACTGTCAGCAAGTACTCTCTGAACTCGGTATTTTCCAGCAGGTATGCCATCCCTGTCCCCAGGCCCGGGTCTTTCAACTCGCTGGAAACAAGTCCGTGCTTGAGGCGGAAACACGCGTCCAAGGCCAAAAAAAGGACATAAATGAATCTGACATTTCACGATCAACACTCCGGGCTTGAGGGCTGGAATATACACTCACCGCTGCTCCTTTGTTGCATTCTCCCACCCATCCGGCAAATTAACTCCTGGGTGAGGACACGCCGGACAGCGCACCGCAAGCTCGCCCGATTGTGTTGCACACGCGCCTCCTGCATCATGCCCCTGCCCGCCCCGTTTGAGCATCATCAGATGCCGGTACTCCCGACAAATGCGAAGGAACACCTGATAACGGTCGGGCGGCTTTGTCCCGTCGTTGCTGGTCAGCTTCACGAGGGTCTGGTAGTAATCGTACATCGTGGTCTTGGCCTGGCACATTGCGATGTGAAAATGCTCCAGTGCGGCCAGGGTCATACAAGTCTGTGGCCGGTCTTGAGATGCCGGATACCATCCCCCGCGCAGCAGCTGCGTGTCCATCCCCCCCGCCTGTCCACGGTGCTCACATCCACAGAAATCCACTGCAACTTCATGTATCCCGTTGTGATGCAGCACCACGAACTGCGACCTGCTGGGTTCCGGGCTCGCACAAAACTCGCCAGGAGCATGCCCAAACTGGACGCGCAGCCCCAGGGCTTTGAGGGATGTACGCCGAAAACATAACCCATCCCACGCCTAAAAAGAATTCAGCCTTAGACAATGAAACGTGGTTAGGGGCTTATACCTCCACCCTGTGCAGCGGATTAGACAAGTGGCGAGCGACACAGCACTCTCGACATTGAAGAACGCCACCCATGCAGTCGCGGCATCTATACGCGCAGGGACGAGCCGGGTCCTGGCAGTCCAGACACAACTCCGTGCTGCGACCCCTACAGCCATGGAGTCGTAAAAGCTCCAGCAGGTATCGATCGCGTGAGTTTTCTTTCCATTCGTAAAGAACGGGGTCCTGCCAAAACAAAATGTCAGTGAACTGTTGGCTGGATTTAAAAAAAACACACTGAATATATAGCCTTACGCGTGCGGGGAGGATTGCGGCGCGTCGGCACCGCCCGGTCGTCACCGTCGGCGAACATGTCGTAGCGCTCGTCCAGAGCCTGTGATTCATCGAAAAAACTGAAGTCTGGCACAAATTCAGGCACATGTGAAGGCCCGCCTTCCGCCGCCAACAAACGAGCCCTCTTGATAGGGGATGGTGGATCCATAGGCAGTACATCGCGGTATATGCGGCGCAAGTCCTCTGAAGGGTGGTCGACAAACATGGTTATAGGCCGGCGAGCCTCAGCTTGGGGAAGGAGATCCGCAGGAGAGAATGAGTGGTTTGAGACCGAGGTTGAGGCGGAGGGAACAATTTCCAGATGTTTGCCTCGAACACGTCGAATGCGAGGGCGCATGGGAATGGCTAGCGGCCAGCAGCAAAAGGCCTTGTTTGCACTGCCGAGGGTAACAAGTTATTGTGTTGTCGAAGAATAACGCGTTAATGCATTGCCTAATTGGGCACATGATATAAGTAGAACGCGTTCCCGTTTTGCTCCCTCCCCTCCCTCCATCTTCCACTATATCGTTAACACTTTGTAGCATTGATGTCTGGTAAGCTAAGCCACCTTGAATATTCTTCAATTCTCTGCCCCCCGCCTCCCCGCCTTGCTTCTGAAATGCTTGCCACCGCGTAATACGTGTGCCCGCCCTTGGGACTGCCGAACCGCGCATGCTTGCTTTCTTTTGCAATTCTACACGTCATTGGACGCGTCCTTGACGCGTCTTATAACTCATGCTGGGCCTTTTGGCGCGCCTGCGTTTCGCTACACATTTAAATATCCATGCTCTCTATTATTTTATACCCCATGCTGCTCGTTAACACACCTTTTAAACCACTTAGGAAGAGCCCTTCGCAATGGCAAGAAATACGCCGAGTTCATCGACGAGCCAATTTTCCTTCACGATTTCCGCCTCTGTGACGTGATCTCACGTCACGCTGCAGGTCCACAAGCAGACAGCGATGGTGAAAGCGAAGCCGAGGACGACAACGCAGATGTCAACGACAGCTCAGACGGCGACAGCGACATCGGCGGCAGCGACATCGGCGGCCCCCAAAATCCACCATCGCCTCGCCGCTCACCCACCACCACTCCGACACAGTCCTGCAAGAGCCGCACGCCGCCCATCATCCGTGTAGCTCGTGAACGATGGGAGGCTTGTTCGCCTTCCCCAGCACCCGCTCCAACATCTGCTGCTCCACCGGTCGACCCTGCCAAGGCGAAGAAGAAAAAGCTCCATCGAGCATCGCGCCGTCTTAAGCGCGAGACCTTGCGCGAGGTGCCCGGCCAGCCTCGGGCCCCCAAGGCGATAACCCTACGACACGCGGAAAACAGCTCCCCGATTCTGGTGAACACCACCTTCCGCTCCCATCCGGGAGTGGCTTCTACTGGGTGGATGGGCCGACGACAACCTGAGGCCGACTTCGAGCCAGAAGCACGTGAATATTCCCTGGAGGAGGTGAACAAGATCCCGGGCATGCGAGTTATTGATTGGCAAGGGTGCGTCTTCTGTACCCTTTCCCTTTGCTCGTGCTTACCGTTCATAGGGTGCCCAGCCCGCTGGTCGATGCAGAACACTATGTATTTGGTGTTCTGGGTGGCCAGCCACGCGATTCGCGTTGGGGCCCTGACGTCGTTGAGCCCGCTGCCAAACTTATGGAAGAGGCGGCTCAAAATATGTATGGCCAGGTTTTTTCGGGTGTCTATTACGGCAAGCGCACCCACCGTAAGAAGAAGAAGAACGCGGCCCCCCAACCCGCGCCGCGACGCGGGACTCACCCTGCTGAATCCTCCGGGCCCTTGATGGGCGGAGGCCAGGAGTTCCCGACGATGTTCTTTCACGGCGTACTCAAGATGATTGTTCTTGCCGGCCTTCTCGCGCAGAAACCATTTCGGCGCATCGCCGGCTTTGCAAATGGTAGGTAGTCCTGTATTCAAGTTCTTTGTCCTGACTATCAGCGTAGCCCTTTTTCAGAGCTATGCGCCCGCGCTACATGAATATTACAGCCAGACCATGGATCGGCTTTATGAATGGAACCCGGCGCTCCTCCGCAACTTTCCCGCAGACGTCTCCGTCTTCGCCGCTGCCACCTTCAACTTCGGCCCGAGGACCGTCACCTTCCCGCACCTCGACTTCGTGAATCTCGCGTGGGGGTGGTGCGCCATCACCGCCCTCGGAGACTTTGACCCCGACCGCGGCGGTCATCTCATTCTGTGGGACCTCAAACTCATCATACGCTTTCCTCCCGGGAGCACCATCCTCATTCCCTCGGCTCTTATTCGGCACTCCAACACCTCCATCCAGGCCCACGAAACACGCTTCTCATTCACGCAGTACACATCTGCAGGAATCTTCCGCTTTGTTGACAACGGTTTTAAAAGCGACCAGTTGGTGAATGATCTGGGGATCTCGGCGGCCGAGCGCGCGGAACGCCTGGAGGCCAGGAAGACGCGTTGGGCAGAAGGTCTAAAGATGTATCGCCGACGAAATGTAGCAGACAGCTAGCTTACTATTTAGCTATCACTACGCCCATAGTCTTCTAGAGTAGCATCGCAATGAATAGCTTCTTTTCTGCTTCGGAATCTCGCATGGCGTTCGAAAAGTGAGGAACACGACTGTTGGCGCAAAAGTCTGACACGAGTGCACGCCAGACAGATGTATCACGAACTTCGTATGGGTATATCACGAACTCGTTATGCGTACCTTTGTCTCATTTCGCTAAACGACAGGGCTTGGACGGAAATTCTGAGGCGGCAGAAACGACCTAATGGCTCATCCATACTCTCTCAAATATTTCTGAATTTTCCGGTCTTTTATAAAGAGTCCAGATTGTGGATGCAGTGTGTCGCCCAAATCGGTCTTTGATTTCGGTGTTCTCGCATACTTCAACCACTACCTTCAACCTTCAACCTTCCCCATCTCACATGAAATCTTCAGAAAAGCCTCGGTAAGCACTTATCAGCTCATACATGCTCGAGCTAAACCACAATAAGGGTTGAGGCTGGCTCTGGAAAGCAGAAAAAGAAGATCCACTCGCCAGCCACTATGGCGGCGAGGCGCCAGGCATCGGCTCGGTATCGTGAAAAGTAGGTCAATGATACTTTATAGGTACGAAAGCACTCATATTCTGTGCAGAAACCTCGACGAGGAGCGGAGCA
Source organism: Mycena olivaceomarginata (assembly GCA_029378375.1). Taxonomy (NCBI): domain Eukaryota; kingdom Fungi; phylum Basidiomycota; class Agaricomycetes; order Agaricales; family Mycenaceae; genus Mycena; species Mycena olivaceomarginata. Next base: position 178,985 of record JARKIC010000727.1, on the reverse strand, counting down.
AGGCCAGGGAGAGGATGGCGTGGTGTGGGATCGCTTCTATCATTGCTTTGCATGATTTGTCGAACAACTCCGTTTTGCTAGACTTCGCAACCGGGTCATGGACCAAGCCGACCTTGCGGAGGATTTTCGGGCTCGCACGCGAGAGGCCAGCCGTCGCTACCGGGAAAAGTAGCAAGTTTTATGTCGGTGGGAGCTTTCCTCATTGATTTTTGTGTTCTGGTTCAGGAACGCCAAGGCGTTGGCGCACCGGCAGAAAATCATTCGCATGAGGCACGTTCGGTATATATTCCTGCCTAACTATACCTGATTGTTTTGCTTTCCGCCCCACTTTACCTCTTCCTGCTTGCCCAATAACTGCACTCCATTGCCTCAGCACATACGAGGCCAGACATGGGCGACATGCGTGGCTCAAACACCAGAATAAGTTGGAACAGCGCCGCGCTGAGGCACAGGAGGCTGAGGAGCTGGCCGATTTCCGTCGTCGTGCTGCTGAGGTGGAGCGGATTCTATCGTAAGGTAGCATCACATTTCGTCGTCAATCTAATGTGGTTTCTCTTTCTTTTTGTGCTTGAGTGAGAAAGACAGAAAGGTACTGGATATTCGGAATCCGAATCGGCGAGGACAAGTTGTCACGACATTATGCACCCAATGTCTGCACGTCTACAACCCAGGAACACTGAACATTATAACTGAATTCAATGTGCTACCAATGGTCCAACGGCAATTGTTCCCTACCTACCTATCGGTTACCCTCGGCATAAGCTCCCTGCCCAATTGTATTTCTGCTCGTCTCCAACCAGGGAACACCGAACATTACTGAATTCAATGCGCTACCAATGACCCGACAGCAATTGTTTCCTACCTATCTGTCACCCTCGGTAGAGGGTACTTCTGCGCGTCTCCAACCCAGGGAACACCGAACATTACTGAATTCAATGTGTTACCAATGACCCAACAGCAACTATATCCCAAGCCCGGTCATTACGCAGCCGATTGTGGGGGTGATGCTAAACAGATGAGTGACCGTTGACACGTCGAGTAGTTTGTCCTGAGCTGCTATGTTGTGGAAGCGACGGAATGAGACAAGAAACTTGGGTAATGACAACAGAGGTGTCCTTTCTGCGGACAGCTATAGCAGTGTGGCCTGAGCCAGAGATGGCACTGAAGGCATGTTCTGAGATGGGCGCGCGTTGGCCTGGTTGATGTTTATGACTTCACGGACATCACGAAATCACGCGACATCCCGTATCACGAAATTTCTTGTTTTTTTTCACAATGGCGGACAAGGTCGACAAGCCCAAAAAACGTGGCACTCAGAGCAGTTTCCAAGGCCAGCGGGGAGAATTCCTAGAAAACTGGATAGGGGCCTATGTCGAGGCGTCGCGTAAAAAAACCACGGCGAAGATGTGGGATCGCCTCTTTCCCCAGTATTGGGCGAATTTCCCCTGGCGTTCTCCTCTTACCCAAGAGCTCGTGGGCCCAATCTTTTTGAATACTGATGAGAACTGGGTGGCACACGCCATGCCAAACGAGACCTTGACGTCTGACGAGGAGGCCAAGAAAATGCAGGTGGTGAAAGACACCCAAAAGGTACACGTATCTTGATTGTCGGAGGTGGCTTGCAGAGCTGAACCCAGTCTATAGAAGATCAAGAGCTGGTTCAATCACCGCCGTACATCGGTGGGGCTGGCCGCAAACCCGTGGGTGCCGTTCTTAAAGCAGCTGCGTCAGCCAGGCCTGGCACCGCCCAAACGCGTCCCCGACTTTCAGTTTTACATGGCTCACGACGACTTCAAAGACAAGGTGGCCGCGGTGTACAACAAGAAACATGCAGGCACCCCAAAGAAGCAGCAGCTGGCGGTAAAATGTCAAATCGCCCGAGACCTTCTGGCGACTGAACCCAAGGAGGTGAGGGAGAGGCTGGTTCAAGAGATGCAGGAGGCACACGAGGAAGAGCTTGAGGCCCACGCCAGTGCTTTGGAGGGCTTGCCGTCGTTGGATGAGGGTGACCGTGCTTTGTAAGTGTTTCTTGATTGCCATGTCTTGTGTTCTGACGAGGGTGTGTTTTGCAGAGCGAGAGAGCGCTTTTCGGCGATAGTAACCCTGCTGTTGTTGGCGCTGTCTGAATACACAGGTTACAAACTGACGCTGCTGGCTGGGCGAGTGGTCACAGAACCCGAGATCGACGTCCAGGTTGTGGGGTACGTGAAATACACGTGGATTACCTCACCGAAGTATTAATTGTTATTTAGGCTGAATGCGGGGACGTTGAAGGGCGAGAATGGGAAGATGTTCCCGGCCTGGGATGCGAGTGTGTATAAGTCCACGCTCCAGGGTTTCTCGCGTTTCATTTGGGCAGCACGTAAATCACATTGATTTGATCATTCTGATTACAACTCACATCTACCTACGTAGACCAAAGCGAAAGCGACGTGCCTTCTTCAGCCGTTTCCCCGCCTCCAGCTCCCAACCCCGATGACGACATCATTCTACCAGATGCCCGTGAGCAGACTTCCCCCAGTGTCGCACCCACCACCTTAATGATGTCCACTGCAGCGGATTCACGTGCCGCAAACGACGACATGGACAACGATCACAGCGCAGCAAATTCACTTCCCGCGGACGACGACATGGCCGATGATCCCATGGACATCGACAGGCCAGCACGCGACCCTTTTGAGGGGCTCATTGTCAATCCAGCGCTTCGCCGCAAGACCATCGCCGAGTCCAAGAACTCGGAAGACTTGAAACTCGCTATCTGGCGCCTCGGCCGCTTGAGCGAGTCGGAGTTGGTGCGCGCAAACAATATTGCGCACAATAAGGAGCTGCTCACCAACCTTGGGCTCAACAAGACGTTCGAGGAGGCCATGGGCCTCCCCACGACGAGGGCAACGAGAAAATCTGGCCAGAAATCGGGAGGCAAGGGGGGACGGGGTAGGAAAGCGAAACGCGCGAGAGTGGAGGGCGAGCGCACGTCGAGCGATGAGGAAGAGGAGGAGGACGAAGAGGAGGACGAAGAGGAGGAGTCAGGCGATGAGGAGGTGCAGGAGCCACCCGCAACCCGAGAGAAGCGCGCCAAACCCACCCCGAAGGCGGCGGCGCCCAAGGAATGGGCGAAGAAAGCGAAGGCGCTACTCGAGGAAGGTGATTCTGGGCTCCTCTGGTCAGCTGGTGCAGTAAACACTTTTCAAAAGTCCATGGCAGTTAGTGTCACGGGACTTTGCAAAGCGCCATGCTAACTCGTATCTATCTCCGGAATGGCTCTTCTACGGCACAGATAGCGGGGTTCTCGTATTTCTGGCTGTTCCGGCCGGTTCGGGCATCCCCAAAAGTGTATTATCGCCCCTGTGGGTACGGCTATGCCGGCTTGGCTGTTATCGCATTCCCGAATGGGTTGCCTGGTGGATCTGACAATTTCTGCTTACGATACGAGACTTCCACCGGTATTCAGCAAAAGCAATAGAAAACAAAAGATTATTTATTCGAGCCGAACACGCTGGGAAGGGGGCTCATCCTCGGACGGCGTCGCGCCGCGCTTGCGTCTACATGCCTTGAGCTTCTCGCTGAGCACCCAGGTCACGTCTTCTACCAGCTTCGTCCACCTCGGCGTGCCATCCGCAACCCCAGCCAACCGATACCACCACCAGAGACAAGCAACGACGCTCGTCAGCCCATTCAGTCCCGACACGAGCCCTTCAAAACTGCTGCCTCCCTCTTTTTTGAGCGTATTTTCTTCGAAATCTGCCACGGATCCCAAGCCCTCCTTTCTCCATGCGGGGTTCACATAAGTCCACCAGCTCACAACCTTGTCATAAAAGTCTTCTTTGCTGTCGTCGTCGGTGTCGAGTCCCGCAGGAATTCGGCGGTCTTTGCGGGCACGCTGGACCCACCAGCTGACGGCGTCGGGTCGTCCTCGCGCAGGGAGGGTGGGCAAGCTTTTTTCGCAGAATCCTGTGGCATGCTCGAGAGCCCACCACGCATCCACTACGGCTATCCACGCCGGGTGCTTCCCCTCCGAACGGAACAGCTCCAGCACTACGTTGTGCTTTTCCGAACCAAGGCTTGCCGACGGTAGCGGGGCGGGTGATGATCCGCTCAAGCCCGTTGCGGGGGCTACGGCGGGGAGGCTGGGCGGGGCAGGTCGGGCGCCGACGTCAAGGGGAGGCGAGAAGGTGCTCGTGTTGATGGCAGCGTGCTCGTTGGCGCACGCATCACCGCCCATCTCGCCTGAGGCCATCTCGACGGCGCAGGTATCTGTGCTTGCGTCGTGGGCCGTCTCGCCTGCCGCCGAGGCTGAGGCAGTCTGGACGTTGACGTCGACGGGGGCAGGCGAGTCCAGGCACGCTAGACGGCGGGAGCTCCGCCTCGGCTCCGCCGACGCCGATGCGGCGCTGGTGGAGCGGGAGGGCTTCAGTATGCGCCGGGGCTTTGGAAGACCCAAGGCGGTACCAGCGTCCTGCGGGATGAGCGCGCGGAGGAGCTCCCTGTTCTTCGCGATGTTCTTCTCGCGGTCGAATTCGTACTCGCTGAGCGTGTTGAGGTCCCGGATGCGGTAGTTGCGCTGGGGCGTATCCATTGCGTCCAGCGTCCTCTGCAACGGCGTGTTGGGCGGGTATCTCAACGAGGGCGGAGGAGGCGGCGTGGCCCGCTGGTCGTCCCGGTCCTCGTCCTCGTTGTTCGCAAACGGGTCGTCGTCACGCTCAGCGTCCGAGCCACCGCCCGACCATTCATCTTCCTCCTCCTCCTCGGCGCCCGAATCCTCCGCTTCTTTTTCCCCCGCCTCTTTTCGCCCTCTCTTGCGCCTCTCCCCCCGTTGCGCGCGGCCTTCGGGCAGGCGGTCCTCTGCTACTTTGGGCGCCGGATCTGCCGCAGGGCGCTGCAGAGGTATGAGCGCGCTCATGCACTGTGCACACAGAGCGGGCGCGCCAGCCGTGGTTGCAGGCTCACCCGCTGGGTCTACGAGCCTGCCGAGGCGTCCTGTCCGTAGTCAGCATGTTGCTACACCTCTGAGGCAATAAAATGGAGGCTCACCCATTTCCTCCTTCTTGCACGCAACCAGAAAGTCGGCGAAGGCTTGCAGAAGAGCTTTGGAGCGCAAAGGTGTCCATGTGGGGAAGTCTACCTCGGGGTGTCCTGGCAGAGCCCCTTCTTGCACCCTGTCGCAGGTAAGAAAGCACCCGAATGCGAGCGGGAAGGCGCACTTACATGGAAATAAAAACCTCATCCCCCTCACCGTCTACGATTTCCCCTAAAACGAGGATTCCCTTGCATTTCATCTGCGCGCAGAGAGTCTGGAGAGCGCGCTGAGAGACGACCTCGGCGTGGCGTCGACGTCTGGCATAAAGAAATGAGCCAGGCATCCACAACAACCATGAAGACCGAAGAAACCACTTACTCAGCCAATTCCTCCGCAGAACACTCCGTCTCCCCGTTGAGCGTCCTCTCGTAGGCGTCCCTTCGACCCGTAAAATCCTTCTCCCTCTCAGCCTGCATGCGCGCTTGCTCCTCCTCGCCAAGCTCGTCGAAATAGGTCAGCGCGAGGCGCCGTTTGCAATTCAGCGTCTGCGCCCGAGTCGGAGTATCTTCCTCGACGTCGTCACCATCCTCCTTCTCAAATCCGTCGAGCTCGTTAACGTCGTCTTCTTCGTCATCGGCGTCTTTGCCGAACTCAGTCCGGTAGCGGGCACGCAGCACCTCGCCATGGGTCGGGTCCTTCCACAACACCCAGGGCATCTGCATATGCCGAGGGGCTCCCCGCAGGGCGGTGAGGCTTGCGAGCCAGGCGCGAAAGGGCTCAATCTTGCGAGTTTTCTCCTTAGTCTTCGCATTTGAAAACCACCCTTTCAATTTCTAATAGACGCATGTCCTTCATTCTGCCAAAAAAAAAAAGAAAGAAAACGGTTCACGCACTGTTTGATCGGCGGCGCGGGCCCGCAACTCGTTCAACCGCGCGCCCGTCGCGGGATAGGCCTGCAAGACGGCCTTGCGACGACCGCGCCTCTTGGCCTCCTCCTGATTGGCCACTTTCACGCGCTCGGTCTCTTCTTTATGCAGCCTTTCCTCCTCCTCCAGTTCCTCCTTCAACTCCTCTGAGTCTAGTTTTGGGTATTTCGTGTCCCATTCCGGAAAGAATTTTGACCAAAATATTTCTTTTTTGATGGGGGCAATGGAGAGATAGTGCGGGAGAGAGTCATTAAGAAAGCTGAGAGGTTCGCCGTGAAAGTAGCCTTTGTTGCCGCGGGGAGCCATCGCGAGAAAACGAGAGAAAACCAGACAAACAAGACTAGATGAAACGACAAAATGATCCAAAATGATCGAAGAATCTAAGGCTGTGACGGTGACGACGCGTCAAGTCACCTTGCACCTGACCAGTCATACATACATACGCACCTGACCTACACATACCTTGTTCCACCGCAATGCGCGAAGGTGAGCCAACAAGTTACTCTCGCATTTCCCTGCTGTTTCCTTTGCCATGTCTCCCTTTGCTGCCCCGCTTCCACCCTATGTGGCGCGTGCGTGAAGGGTGGCATTTTTCATACTTCACCACTTCTCTCGGTATTCTGCTCCCCGTCCAACTCTCACACTGGAGCAGGGCGGGGTGCGGTACCTCTCTGTGCGGCTACCACCCAACTCCTACATTAGAGCAGGGTGGTATGCTTTTGCAGTATCTCGGCCTCTTTTTACCTTTCACTTTCCGTCCCATTTTCCCTCTCTTTCTAAGCCTTAAACTCACTTCTGCCACTCTTAGGATTTTCCCCGCCGGACCTCGGCGATCTCGGCGATCCCATTGTCTGTGCCGCTTATGATTTGGAGGAGGCTCTCCAGCACGAAAATGCCGCGCGGATCGCACGTGAGGACGCGGGACTTGCGTCTGACGACGACGACGACCCCGTGGAGGTCGAGGACGCCACCCGAGCCACCAATCCCATCAAATCTTCCGCTGTCCGTCCGCCCGCTTCTCCCGGCGTTCCTCAAGAGCTCACCGGCAAGAAGAAGAAGAAACTGCAAAAGAGACGTCATGAGCGCGCCAAACGCAAGGCTACCGCCATCGACGCGCTGAACAGTGTCACGCCGCCGGTCCCCACCCCGCGCGTTCTTGAAAAGGCGGCCGCCTCTGTCCCCGTGAACGTGGCATTCTCCGCGGAGGGTTTTCGCGCCACAAAACAGCGCTGGACGGGGCTGGTCAAGCCTGTCGAGCACCCGCTGCTCGCCTACGCTGACGATCCGGAGGCGCTCAAGCAACATATGCAGTACGTTGATTGGGACGGAAAGTAGGCCGCAACTCACTCCCCTTCGCCTCCTACTCACCCGCGCACCAGAAAATGCCACGTTATCTTGGATAGAAAAGGGCATATCATCGGCGTCTTGGCCTGCCCTCCCGAACCTGGCGAAACGTGGGACACCGTTGTCGAGGCAGCAACGGCAGCTATGCGCGCGGCACGCGACAAGATGTCGTTTCCCCCCAGCGCCTGTTGCCATCGCCGAGGGAACTTCCCCGCTCCCGCGGAGGGTTTTGCTTTCGGCGGGGGCCGCCAGACCATTGGCAACATCAAGGCCTTGTCGCCCACAAATCGAGCCGCCATGGACGAGCTGCTGGAGAATGAGAGCCTCCAGCGCATGGCGACGTACCCGATCCGTAAGTGGCCCAGACTCTCGACCTCACCTCACGCCACGCTTAACTCTTCTCCCGCTAGCGGTCTTCCAGTCGCTCTGCTTCCCTATCTACTCCGACTACCACCGCACCAAGCAAACGTTGCTCCAGAACAACCCACACCTGCGCCGCACGTTCCCTCGCAGCCCCTTCGCTGCGGTTACCGCCAACTTGGGGCCTGTTTCAGTGTCTCCACCCCATACCGACGCCGCCAATAAGGCCGACGGCATGTGTCTCATCGCCGCGCTCGGCGCCTTCGATCCCGACCAAGGGGGCCATCTGGTATGCTGGGATTACAACCTCCTCATCCGCTTTCCTCCGGGCTGCAGCGCCCTTATCCCCTCGGCCGTCGTTACTCACTCCAACACGCCTATCCAGGCAGGTGAGGACCGGTTCTCACTCATCCAATACACCGCCGGCGCTCTCTTCCGCTGGGTAGCGAACGGCTTCCGCTCTGACCTCCAATGGGCTGCGTCTGCCACTGCCGCAGACTTCTTGCGCCGAGAGGAGGAGCGCGCGACGCGGTGCCGTACCGCCTTGCAGAAATTTTCGCGCTGGAAGGACGTCAAGGTCAAAAACTTCGCGGGGAGGGCCAGGTGGGAGGTCTGGGATCAGGGCGATATTGCAGATTTCAGCGACCTGACGGAGGAGAGCGAGGGGGAGCAGTTGCCGCCTCGCAAGAGAAAGCGCCTTGCCTAGTAGTTCCAGCCGCTGTATATATACAAACACACTTCTTGTCTGCCTCTATCCGCCCTAAGTCTGCAAGCGCCCAAACCGACTGCAAGCGCCCAAATTGATGGGTCGATCTTATTGGTACGGACTGGCGGGCCGTTCCCGGCCGTTCCCGAACGAATCCAAGTTTTGAACCACCTGCTCTCTCCCCTAGCTTTCTGGATTGATTATGAAGCATTAAAGGTACATTGATCACCCCTTTTGATTATACCAAAAGTTGAGGAGAAACCACCCAGCAGATATTATTTTATCTTTCATACAAGCCCAACACACGCCAAATTTTGAACGCAAGCTGAAATTCGGGGTATAACACGACTCGCAGGCCTTGCAAAAATAGGAAAAAACACTCAGAGAGTTTCTATACAATATGCAAGCAACATGTGTCAAAATTGCGGGATGGGTGTCAGTTGCGAAAAAAATATCCGTGATGAAGTGTTCATGCACAGTTGAAATCTAGTTTCAACCACAAAACCTTGGTGCAACTTGCCGTCTCTTTCGATTTCCACCTCGAATGAAACTCGAATACCCCAGTTCAAACTACAAATACAGGTTTTCTACCGCCGTCTCTATGTCCCAGTGGCCTCAATATAGACTGTACCCGCCTGTACGCCTCCAAAATCCCCCAAGACGTCGAAAAATGTTGATTTTGAAAACCTCTCAGATCAACCCAGATTTTTCATATGTTAGTTCTAATGTCAAAATGTCCTCAAATCTAGGTGCACGAAGTCATTCGGGCTCTTCAGCCGCCGGAATAGGTGTTGACATTACACCAATATTATGACCAGTTCGTTGTCATTATACGCATATTATACATTCAGATTCTCGTGGTCACATACTAAACATATTTCACTTTAAACTACGCAGGAGCTGGTACGATTAGAAGCCAGAAGGCAAGGTTCCAGAAAATATAGTGCACCTATATTGTGTTGGAGATTTCATGCAGAAGAAAATTCAGGCGCGTCCCATACCTCCTCTAAAGCTGCGAGTAGATTCAATGCATAAGTTATACCAATTGAGAGATCCCAGAAACACGATCGACTCGCGATTTGCTTTTCGAAACTGGAGTGGAAGAGATAGGGGCACCGGAATTACTATTTCGGGCGGTGCTAAGGTCTTGCTCTCACCACCACCACCCCGCGTAAATGGTGGACACAACCCTCGACAATGCGTTTAATGGGCTCACGATTCGCAACCACGGGTACTTCTACCCTCGCAAAGGGTTTGAAATGACGCAGGGCTCTGAAAAGGACTGGTTCTATGTTGTTACTTGTGGCCGTGTTCCGGGCATCTACACGCATTGGTGAGTGAGTATTTTATTGTATGATAAGCTTCAATGTTCCTGCCTGCAGGGAAGACGCATCCCGGCAAGTCACCTCCTTTAAAGACGCGATCCACAAGAAGTACCTGGGGTGGACCGCTGCCACAAGCGCCTGGAATGACGCTCGTCGGCCCGTTGTCTCTCCTGCTCCCCCATCCACGCCGCAGGCTTCATTTTCGCGCGCGGCCGCAAATGCTGTGCCTGTCCGAGCCCAGAATCCCACCCTACCGAGGAAAAAGGAGAGAAAACGCGGGGCTGCGTCTGCGTCACCCATGCCTAATGAATCGAATAACAAGCCGCTGTACGTTTACTCCCGGGATAACGGTGCTACAATCTATGCGAACGAGTACGTTTTGTCTTACAAATTAAAAGTCCTTGCTTATCACTTACGCCTCTCTCGCTGTAGACAGCAAGCCTCGTCCGCAGCTCATCGCGGTCTCACCGACGGCTCTTTTCGCAAGGTGGAAATCACTCCCCACCTCAGTGAAGCGTTCGCCTACGGCACCGAGTCGGCATTGCGAGTGATCGACATATCCGACGCCGAGAGCGATACCGAGGGCGTGCCAGTAATCAACATATCAGATACGGAGAGCGTGTAATTCCATCATTGCAATATCTACGTCTCATCTACGTCTTTCTTTTTTTTTGTATTTTGGACTTCTATCGGATTTTTTTCCCGCATTTTGGAATTGGACGCACTTCTGACCGGTACCTTGAGAATGCGCCACCACGTGTAGTGCACAGCCACGGGTCACTTCAGAATCTATGAAAAGATCCTCGACGCAACGCGGCGGCAGCTCCAGGAAGCGAGCCAAAAACGTTTTCTCACTCCAGTCGTTTGGACTTTCGCTCAGAGACCCGGCCTCAACCTCAACCCCTTCTACTGCTCGCACAGCCAATTTAACTGCAGACGGACGACGCGCTGATGTCCAAATCATCGAACTCCAGCCGCCCGAGCGCACAAGCGGCCCACCCGTGAGCGGCCCACCCGTAGATCTTAGCGATGACGACAACGACTGGCTGGATTTACCGGGCCCAAATATCGCGGACTCTGTGCATACATCATCAATGACCCAGAACTCGGCCCGCAAAAGGAAATGGTACGCAACCACGGTGGGCTCATTGCTTTCTTGCTTACCCACCATGCTGATGTTTTAATTCAGGATGACAATCTTCGGTATTGGGTCCAAAATTTCCGGGACGAATACCTGCGAGTGTTGATCACTCGGGAGGGTACCATGGGTGGCGTGGGTCTGTGTTCCTGCGGGGAGGCGGAGGCGGAGTACCGCTGCAACGAGTGCCATGGCATGCAGATGTTCTGCCGAGCATGCATTGTGGAGGCACATAGACGGCGCCCTTTGTGCCGCATAGAGGTGCGTTCTTTCATTGTCTATGCGTGGACCTCTTTGACTTTGATGTATACAGGCATGGAATGGTCGCTTTTTCGAGCGCCGAGAGCTGCGGAAGCTTGGCTTGCGGGTCCAACTTGGGCATGCAGATAATCAGCCTTGCCCTCGTGCGCACCGCGGCCGCGAGAAATTCGTCGTGATAGCGCCAAACGGATTCCACCACGTCGCGGTGGACTTCTGTCAGTGTCGTCTGAGCAATTCAACGCACCGTTGGGAGCAGCTGCTCTTATACGGTTGGTTTCCATCCACGCCCGACAATCCGCAGAGTGCTGTCACCATTTCCGCTCTGAAACTTTTTCATGCGGTCAGTCTTCAAGGCAAGACGACCGCCTATCATTTCTTCAATGCCTTAGTGAAGATCACGGACAATACGGGCAGTAGAGCTTTCCAAGTGAGGGTTCTGCTTTCTTCCGACTCATTCTGGACTCACCCGAAATTGCAGCGCCGATATCGGCTTGTCCTTCGGTTGGCGCGCGAGTGGCGCAACCTCCGAGCTCTGAAGCGCGGGGGGATGGGCAATGACCGCGACCGTTTTTCCGCCGAGACGCGCGATGGGGAGCTCGCGGTGGAGTGCATCGCGTGCCCCAAAGTTGGAGTCAACCTCCCGGAGGGCTGGCAGATGGCATCGCCGGAGCGAAGGTAGGCGTCCTCGTCCGTCTGGCACCGAAGCGTGCGGCTCATTGCGTCCAGATTTTTGTTTGCCGTATTCTGGGCCTTCGACGCCTGCTTTCGCCTGAAGAGAAAGAAGATTTCGAGCTGGGCTGCGGACCCGAGCATTCAAGACGGGTGGGCGTATTTCACTGCCTGGAAAGAGTACGGGCCATTCGTCAGCACTTTGGGAGAACAGACAGAGGTACGTCCCTCCCCTTACCTTGCCCGTCCTTCAAAAGCTGACGAGGCGGGGGCAGATGAGTACGTGCACAGGCCTCGCGGCACTCGACCACGCCAACACCAAGTACGCGCAGGGTTACGCTGCTACCGGGTGCGGGATGGTCACTTGCGGCCGCCACGAGGTTGTGGCAAAAAACGGGGTGGGGGATTTACAGGCGGGGGAAAAGTAAGCTTTTGAATTTATCTCTGCTGGGCCGCGACGCTGAACGGGCTGTTCTCCTCAGATACGGTAACATGGACTACATTGTGGCGAGCGCCTGGCGACACGTCCGCGACCTGTTGTTTTTTTTGCTATCATACGACATCATGTGTCAATGGTCTAAGAACCTCAAGGAACGCCTCTTGAAACTCCCGCCCGCCCTGCGCTTCCACCTCGTGCAGTACATCGTGAAGTTCGTGATACCGAAGCTTCATATTCTTGGGCACCTGAGATGGTGTCAAGAATTCTTTTCGTTACTCTTCACGCTCGGCGCGGCGCAGGCCGACATGGAAGGAATTGAAAGAATCTGGTCCTCCAGCGGTCTGATGGGGGCTAGCACGCGGGAGATGGGACCGGGGGCGCGCCAAGACACGCTAGATGACTTTTGGCACTATTGGAATTGGAATAAGGTTGTTGGCATGGGTGAGCACTTTTTATCTCTCTTCTCAAGGCGTTATTTGCTCAGTGACGGTCCTGGTAGGCCTTACACTTCGCAAACGGCTGCTTAAGGCGGTAAAAGAGCTCCAGCGGCAACGAGACGGTCTTGAGGAGTTTTCAGAGGCGCAGGGGGACCAGGTGCCGGTTTGGAAGCAAATGGTCGACGACTTTGAATCGGGAGCGTCGCTCGTGAACCCATACCAGCTTCCTAAATCTGGTACGCCGTATCCTTAATCTAGCCAACCCTTCCCTCCGTTGATGTGCCGTTGTTTTCGAGGCCCGAGCCTGCGGGAGATAGAGCTCGAGTTGGCGCGAGAGGAGGAAAAAACAGAGCGTGCATCTTCGACCGTACGGGACGCCGCGGATGGTACCATGACCGAGTATCTCATGCTGGGGCTGGAGATCGAAGGGCAGCAGTCAGTTTTTAGTTCTGTGGCATCTCCTTCCTGCGCTTATCCTCCCTCAGACGTCAGCTCGCCGCCGATCTATTGGCCAACAAGTCGCCCACCGCAAAAGAGCTGACCGACTTTGTCACCCGGCGGACACGAATTTCACGTCAAATAAAGAAACTGCGCCTCCTACAGCGCAGATACTCTCCTGGCGCTCTGCAGCACCTCGCAACCGCTCCCGACGCTCTCGAGGTCCCCGAAGCAGAGCGCACGCCCCTCCTGCTGCCCTCTGCGCTCTCCCATGCAGAACGCTCACCGCCGCTCTCTGCACCAGGCCTTGCTGTGAGCGAGGCGCGCTTGCGCGATGGGCAATGCGACGAGAGCCTGGATCTCATCCGCCACGGGCTGTGCGTCAAGAAACGGTTGCAAACGTACAGGTCCCGCAACTCGCGGCGGCAGCACCAAAACACGCGCTCGCGCACACTTGTCGACAGCCAGCAGCGGAAGGTGGACCTCGCTGCTAACACGTACCGGCAGGCCCGAACGGCCCGACGTGCTCTCGACGACGTCGCAGGAGCCTCACAATGGCAGGAGCTCAAGAAGGCGGACGTTCGGATGCTGGAGGACGAGGAGGAAGCCAAAAAGAGGAAGCAGCGCGCGATGAAGGGGAAAAGGAAGGAGGCAGCCCAGGAGAACGAGAACGGGGAGGTGCGCGGCGTGCCAGGAATGGGCGAAAAGAATCGTCTTGTTTCCTGGATCTGGCTGAGTGCGGGGTACACGGGCGGAGTCATGGGGGAGAACATGTACGAGGGGGTGAGGGTAGAATGGTGCAAGGCGTATGCGCGGGTGAAGAGGTGGCGGGAGGAGGTCCTCCTACTGCAGGAGGAGATGGCTCGGTGCCTGCGCTCGCTAGAGTGGCAGGCTACCGTGTGGGATGGGAGGGCGATGGAACCCCACTACAGTGGGACGCGCACATACAGTCCAATGCATCGGGACGGCGCAATGGCATTCGCTGCCAGGCAAGCGGCGTTGCGGCGGACGCTCGCAGCCCGTTTTCGCCGGATGTGGTGGAGCCTTACCGACCGGATCGAGGGCCCACAAGCTGCTGCGTCATCCGAGTCGTCGGGGATGGACGACCACGAGCGCGGCGGTGGTGGCAACGGCTCCAGCGGCGAGGAGGAGGATACAGCTGGCAGCGACGACGGTGGAGCGGCTTCGTATGCAGACCCTTGCACGGCTGATGCAGAGGGAGTGGTTGCTGAAATGAGCCCAGAGGACGAAGCTTTGAGGAGGGCCCAGATAGATGAGCTCCTCGCCATCCAATCCACCTCAGCGAACCAATATGATGATATCTAGCGTGAGTTCTTCAGGCTAGTTCTTTCTTGCTCTTCTTACTGACCACGCCATTAATTGCAGCGTCCCGAGGCTTTTTTCTGTACCTCCCAGCGCGCGCTGCGGGTTTTCCCGCTGTATTTTTTTTTCTAAAGCGTGGGATTTCTCCTCACGCATACACCCTTTCCATTGCGATGCTCCCATGGTGCTCCTACCGTTGCTCCTCTTCACGCCTGCGAGTATCACCTGCTCGTAGCGCTGGGCTTTTTTTTTACAATTTTTGGGCACATTTCGGCGATATCGGATGTTTCGGATGCTTCGGACAAATGTAATGAGATATCTGATAATTGAAATAGCATAATCCCCGGCACTCCTAAGCGCCACCCGGCGAATGTACGTCGGGAATCACAGGGTATGGCAGAAGATAAAGATATCGGGGCAAGATAGTCAGGATCAAGTCTCTTTTGGGGCTAGATATGAGTTAGCATGGGGCTTTGCAAAATCCCCCGACACTAATGTGTGGGGACTTTGCAAAGTGCCTACGTCATCTAGTGCTCTGGTCCGAGCTCGCGGAACAGTGGTGGCTCCGCGAGCAAGGAAAGGGATTCATTTCCCCGGTGAGTTCTGTTTTCTTGTGGGTGGGAGGCGTAGGTTTTTTCAAGAAGCACTGACCGACAATTTTCTAGACCAAAGGGCTGCCCGCTAAGCTCAGACCGGCGCAGGTCGGCGCCTGGGTGCAGCGGGCTAGAAAGGGAACACCCGATATCCCGAACATCAAGCGGTTCGCAAACGAGTGGGCAGCGTGGTGGCAAGAGATCAATCCGGCATGGAGGAAAGTCTCAATCCCCATGTCGAGATCGGTGGTTGGCTCGTGGGAGTGCCTGGATCTGCCAGGCCCCAACGGGTTTCTCAATGTCCTTATTTGCTTGAAGTGGTGGCGAGAGCGGGTGAAGACGGAGTCGAAGGAGTGGAAAGAAGGGGCGGAAGATGTTCTCTGGGTATTGAGGCAGATGAATGGGACGCCCGCGCCTGCTACCGTCGTACCCGCCGCCGCGCCTGCTGACCCCGCCGTGCCTGCTGACCCCGTCATACCCGCCGCTGCACCTGCTAACCCCGCCGTACCCGCTGTACCCGCCGCCGTACCTGCTGACCCTGCCGTACCCGCTGTACCCGCCACCGTACCTGCTGACCCCGCCGTACCCGCTGTACCCGCCACCGTACCTGCTGACCCCGCCGTACCCGCTGTACCCGCTACTGCCGCACCCGCCGTACCTGCTGATCCCGCCGTACCCACTGTACCCACTACCGCCGTACCTGCCGTACCCGCTGCACCCGCTACTGCCGTACCCGCTGTACCCGCCACCGTACCTGCTGACCCCGCCGTACCCGCTGTACCCACTACTGCCATACCCGCCGTACCTGCTGATCCCGCTGTACCCGCTGTACCCGCTACCGCCGTACCTGCCGTACCCGCTGCACCCGCTACTGCCGTACCCGCTGTACCCGCCACCGTACCCGCCGCGCCCGCACCCGCTACCCCTGCTGTGCCTGCTGCTACGCCCGCAGACGTGCAGGGCGCAGATGCGTAGGTGTATGCGAGGCTGGCGAGAAAGCGGGCAGAGCTGGAAGCCCAGGGTCTGTCGCCAGAGGAAATAGAGGAAGTTTTGATGGATATGGATGCCGACGAGGAGGAATAGGTATAGGATTGGTGAATGGTTCCAGGACTTCAAATTGGAGGTAGGTATCAGCACGGGAGGGAGCTGAGGGGCCAAAACCCGCCCAGTATATATGCAAATTCCGCCCGAAAAGGGTTTTTCTTGATGCCCCTATTCACTTTTTGCATCTGGAGTAGTCGAAAATAAGATATCAGAATATATCTATTTAATTGGGGGTTTCCAACGGCCGCGATAAGCGTGCCAAACATGCCATCAATCATTCTAGCGGGCCGAGAAACATGTTATATAAGCCTATGTGGCTGTACGACAAGGGCCACGAAATAACGCATTGAGCCCGTGGGCACGGCCGAGCGTTTAATGAGTTATTCTGACCATATGAGCTGGAGATACGGCAGCCCTCCCATTAGCGCTCAGAGTAAAGACTCCAGCATGGGCAGGCTGCGAGGCTCTCGCGACGTTCAACTGTGCGCGCCCGTTAGACTAGAGTAAACATATGTTTAAACCCGATCAAGAGGGATTTGGCCCGGATGTCACGGATTTTGCATTCGGCAGTGGGCGCCGTGACCCGTGACCAAGACCAAAATTCGTCGCGGCACAGGGAGTGTGTGACGCGTGACCGCCGAATTGAACGAAATTATACAGTACATCTTAGTACGAGTCGCCTCGGAGTTTAAAGATTATGATGGGATATCCTACGCACCTTCCAAAGCTCCCAATGAGGCCGTTCTTTTGGCACATACAAATTTCGATCCATAAGAGGCGCTCAGATTTTTTTCGTGGATTTTACCGTAGGTAATGAAGGAGCTCTGGGTATTTCTTTCGAGGTTTTTGGGCGATAATTGATGGGATCGTTTAGCGGTCGCCAAGGCGTTTCAATTTCAAACTCCGAGGCTCGTGTTCGCCTGTACTCGTTAACTCCAGCCCCTCTAGTATACGTGATCTGAACGACTGTCTTCAGATTTCACGCCCGGTAGACTGAAACGAGCCTACGCTTCGGCAGGCTTCGGCGGCGTTGACCTTCGATAACATCTCTCGAGAACATCTCTCCCCCAACATCTCCCACAGCATCGGGATTATGTAGTTGTTTAGCGCCTATCGACTTGTCGTAAACTCCCATATGCTCCGACATTCATACGCTGTGATTCTCTTTCTGTTCTTTCCATGCTTCCTCTTGGCCCTAGCCTCTTTCCCCAAAGATCGCGGCTGCTCATGCACAGACGTGAATGATGAATGGTGAGATACTACATACATCGAGGAACAAGTTACGGTCCGTAACTGAGTACTGACGTTTTCAGCTACAACTTCCAGCAATGCGTAGCTGTTGAACCCGAATCAGACATAGATAAAACTCCAGGAGAGACTTTAAGTTGTAGGGGTCCTCTGGATATCCCGTTGTTAAAAGCTCACTGTCGTGGCTTAGCCCAACCTGGTCCTGGAGATATTCTGCACCAAACGGTATGCCGTTGTGCGGCATCGGTGGAAATGCCTATGTTTTTTCAGTTCCAATTCTCCAGTCAAATTGTCCAGCACGCGTACTTCAACGACTCCAAGGTCGGTGGACGTGCCCTTGACAGAAGCCGATGGGCCGACCATTTTTCAGACATTCCTTGTCCGTTTGGCGGACCACAGCATTTGGCAATCCCTCAACGAGGGCTACACTTGGGACCAGAAATTCCCGCAAGAACTCTTCTGGGCATTCTACCACCACAAATACGCCTCAAACCGTGCATATCTGATCACGAACACCGCAAGATTCTACGTGACGACGGACAGCGGGCGGACATGGACGCTCCGTACCGCCCCGACTCCGCCGAACACGTTCCGCGCGAGGGTGCTGCGCTTCCATCCTGACTTCGACCGGCTCATCTGGACGGGAAACCGTGATTGTGATGGGCTGCCTCAGCCGAATTGCCGCGCTGAGGCACAGTACTCTCGCGACAACGGCCGTCACTGGAGCTTCGTCGAACACTACGTGGTCAATTGTGCATGGGCGATGGACGCCACGCTGCATGTGGATGATAAGCAGATTTTGTGTGAGTCGTATCGCGACAAGACCGGGTCTCAGCGGCTTTTTCAACGCGACAATCCGCTGGCTCTCGTCGCAGGATCGCCGTTCTTCACCAAGAAAAGACACTTTTTGAGAACGTCGTTGGGTTTGCCACGTTTGCAGAATTCTTGATCGTGGCTGAGGTGAGGAGTCAGTCCAAGCATACCTCTAACTGGCCGCTAATTATTGTCTTTTTTTCGAAGCTGGGATTAGCAAAACGTTCCTTGCAACTTCAGGTTTCACTTGATGGCGTCGAATTTGCCCCGGCGAAGTTCCCGCCTGGTATGCACCCTGAGGCCCACGTGAGCCCCGCCCTTTTCATCCTTCGCCGCCCACACATTGCTCATCCAAGTAATGTCAGGCCTACACCATTCTTGAATCGGGCACGCCCTCCCTCTTCCTCCACATACTGGCACCAAATCCGCACTGGGGCAACCTCCTCAAGAGCAACTCCAACGGGACGTACTTCGGGCTTTCACTCGCGAACGTGCACCGGGACGACCGCGGCTTTGTCGATTTCGAGAAGGTGGGCGGCCTGGAGGGGATTGCGTTCGCCAATGTCGTTGCGGATCCACACGAGCTGCAGAGCAGGATCACGCACAATGACGGTTAGTTCGTCTGCCGAATGCGACGAATGAATCATTTGACCTTTTGCATTTCATTTAGGTGCTACATGGACGCCGCTGGTCCCTCCACAGACCGACTCGCTGGGCAACAACTACGCAGGCTGCGCCAGTGCTGGCACCAGATGTGCGCTCCACATTCACGGCCCGGCCATGCGGACGGACCCCCGCGCTACATACAGCACCCCCGCCGCCGTAGGCCTCCTCCTGGCCGTCGGCAACGTCGGCGCCTCGCTCGCGCCGTACGCCCAGGGCGACACCTTCCTGAGCCGCGACGGGGGGCGCACGTGGGCGGAGGCGCACAAGGGCGCGCATGTATGGGCGGTCGGCGACTCTGGGGCGCTCGTGGTCCTGGCAAGCGAGGGGGCGCCGACGGACCGGGTGCTGTATAGCACGGACGAGGGGCTGAGCTGGCGGGTGTTCCGGTTCGCGTATGATCATGAGGGGCGCGAGGGGGAGGTCCGTGTGCAGGCGATCGTGACGGTGCCGGCGGGCACGAGCCGACGCTTCATCCTGCTGGGTGTGCGAGCGCTGCGCCATGGCCATACCTCTGTGTCGGTGCATCTGGATTTCACCGATCTGACGGCTAGGCAATGTATGGACACGCAGCTTCTTATTTTGCCCATGCCGGTATCTCATATTTTATTTTAGGCGTGATCAGTGTCGAAGATCCCGGGCACGACGATTTCGAGCTGTGGAGTCCCAGCGCCGGGCGACATGATCGGGAGGAGTGTCTCTTCGGGAGGCAGGTGCGTGCGGCTTCATTCATCCATCCAACGGACGTATTGACCACCAATGGCTTCCATAGACTTTGTACCACCGCCGCGTCCGCACCACTGACTGTGCCGTCGGCTCGCAGCCCAAGGCCCCAGCACGCATCGTGAAGAACTGCACGTGCACCCGGGACGACTTTGAATGGTCCGTCTCTCTCCCGCTCGTACCTACATATCGAAAGGCGGTGTTTGTTCTCCTGCTCACGGAAGTTTCTTATACTGTAGTGACTTCAACTACGTCAAGGACGCCACAGACGCGTGTGTCCCCACACCTGGAGCAACACCCTTACCCAACGAACCCTCGTGCCAGGACGGCGAAAACTACTGGTATGAGCGTACACCCTACCGGAAGATATCCTTCTCGAGCTGTGAGAGCGGCGCGCACCTCGATCAGGGGGCGCGGCACCTATGCCCGCGCCCACTGCGCGCCGCGAGGCTCGGCGGCTTAAGTGTCTCCTGGTTCTCGGTTATTATCCTGTGTCTGATGATACCTGTTGCCGTCGCGCTTGGTGCGTGGCGGTACTATACCCGCACTGGGTGCGTCTCCCGTTCCCCCAAGGCTCCGATGAAGTCCTCGCTCATCGCAGTTTTCAGGACTATTCGTCTGCGCTAATCGCAGCCGCCGATACAACGATGTAATATCTTACACCATTTTGTACATTTATATGAATACGGTGAACGACCGCTTTGACCTTTGGTCAGCTTGCCGACCCCGCCATTGACCAAATAATTCTTTGATTGTTAGATATACACCGAGTGTCTTTCTCAGCGCATTGGGTGGGTGTACAATCATCACTTTTTCAATGCCTTGAGAATCTCCTCGCCAAGGGGACTACCGGAGCCGGGGTTCTGGCCGGTGAGCAGAAGCCCATCGACAACGACCTTGGGCTGGCATTTTGTTAGTCCTCGAACAAAGTACGACTCGAGCTTGAACCACATACTTCGTAAGGTTTGTCGGCCGTCGTATATTTTCCTCCGAGGCTGACGATTCGGTCCTCTGTGGAGAAGGGTATTTCCTATTACGCCAGACGAACATCCGTTAAAAAGGCCGGGTGGTGCGACTGAGTCATGCCCACCTTCGTTGTGCCGAGAATTTCTTCCTCCGCGTTGGAAAAGCCTGTTACGTTCTTGCCTGCGAAAGTGGATTTGCCTTGGGCGTCGGTAACGCCTACCAGAGCGGCCAGCCCATGGCAGACGGCACTAACGATCTTGCCAGATTGATAAAACTGCGGTCCCGTTAACACGTGCGTTGCAAGAAAAACGAAGGAATTACTCGCCTCGTTGCCAAGTTTGATGTTCTCTGGGTCGACGGCAAGATCGAAAACGGGTCCGTGGCCGCCAATGTAATAAACCGCGTCATAATCCTGTTTGTTTGTGGGTTCCCAGTTTTTTGCGACAGCGGAAATAACACAAAATTTACCTTGGCGCTGACCTCAGAGAGCTTCTTGGCATTGGCCAGTTTGGCTTTGACGGTCTCGTCGGCGAGGAACTTGACCGACTCTTGGTCCTTCTCGTACATCTGTTTATTCAGGTGAGCTTCGTTTCTTTTGGATTGATTGAACTCGGGCTACCTGGACGCTGCCCTCATTAACAGGGGGGGTTTGCTCCGTTCGGGCTGGTAAAGTCGATGGTTGCATGGGGAGCGAGGACGTAGTAAGGATGGGCTGCTTCGGGCAAGTACCAGCCTTGCGGCGCGGCTGAGGAGAAGACGAAGAGAACAGAAGGCATGATGAGCGTGGTATGGACTGGACCAAGTTTTCCCCAAGCTTTCAAGGGCATGCTTTGACTCGAACGATACTGTCTCGGGAGCGAGCGGGCTGACCGCAGTGGTTCGGTTATTCGTTGGAGGTGAATGCTGCACATTCACGCGTCTTTTTGTCATTAAGTTTGACTACGGGAGACTATTAGCGCTTGCGCGTTGCTTGCACGGTTAGTTGGGTTAGAGTCACCGTTAGACCGCAAACGGGCTTCTTCGCATCTTCGTTCCTAAGGGAAGAATCAATAGAACCGTTGGTCCGCTGGATCGATAATACCAGAGAACAAATTTGAGAGGAAGTTCTATAAAGGCTCAGAGTATCACTAGGGTTCGACACGGGCATTGGGTCGACCCGCGGGTGGCGAATCCGTGTACCCGACCCGTCACGGTGAACCGGCGGGTATCTACGGGTTTTGATACACTTCTTTTGCAGGGTCTGGCAGCCTTCTATTGATGAAACAAAAATGCGGTAACTGGCATACAATTCATTCAGTTTGCTTCAAGCGATGTTTTTGTTGAGATGCATGTCTACCCCCAGGAAGTTTTTTTTTAATAACAACGAGAGGTTCAATGACTCACAGCTTGTAAGTTCTTGCCTTGAATATGTGTTTGAACCTTGTATATCACTTATGTTATTACAAGGTTTCGAGGGACGGCGCGTATGTTGACTCACTCGCATTTACAGTACCGAATCACAGGTTGGAAAATCCGGCAAAACCCGCGGGTACACCCGTACACCCGACCTGACCGACCCGTACCGGGCACAGAAAATGGCGGGTACGGGTACGGGTTGGGTCTCTAGCACCCGCGGGTTGCCCCGTGTCCAACCATAAAATTTATACTACATCACTCAGAAATTGTCAGGAGGGGGGAGGCGCGGGGGGAGGTGGTGGTGATGGAGGCCGAAGACTCGGAAGAGGAGGGGCAGCGACGATGCGGGCGAGATGAGCTTGCGCGCGACGTCAGCGCCGTGCTACCAACTTTCTCATTTTTATGTAGCCCAAGTGACGAGGATGGGCTTAGACTCCCTACAATTTACCTGAGCATCGGCCGGAGAACGCGCATGGAGGTGCTGTATCATGTGTACGGACTTTGTCAGATTGGACTCAACTGTGCGCACCGTCATCATTTTTTTCCACCTCCCCCAAAAAAAGAAAAAAAATCGCTGGCCTGAGGAGCGCGCCCGCACGGAGTGCTACGAGATCGTTATCACACCAAGTTAAATAAAGGACAATATATTTCAGTCATAGCGGTAGCAAGTAAACTTTGCGAAACTCGAAAGGAGTATCGCGTACAATCAGTCGTAGTCGACAGTAAGTACGCCCGAGAAGGTGGTTACATATAGATAGAGAGACCAGAACAACAGAACAACGGGGGATAAACAGTAATAGGGACCATATAAATAGAGGGGTGGGGGCATTATGCAATGCGTATCTTTAAGTCGAATAAATGGGGGATGGAATTAGAGCAAGAAGAGCCCATGGGGAAATGAAGAGAGAGCCGACAGAAGCCACAGCACAGCGCAGAAGCTAAAGAGGAAATCGGAACAGAAGTAGTACATAGATGAGATCGTAATGGGAGAGCGAGTCAAGTGGGGGAGCACGGGAGACATTTGACACCTGAACGCGGTCTGTGTGCAGCAGGCCATGTTAAAGGTCAAATGACTATCGTGCTCTCATCTCGGCGTCGCAGGGGGTACACTTTTTTTTTTTTTTTTGGAGGAGCTTTTCTTTGCGGGGCAAAAAAGAGAAACAGAAAACAGGGCAGACAGAAAGAAGACCAGTCAGTGTGTATTGGATTGGATTGGCAGAATGAAAATGACTTGGGGAGGAGGCAAATCTATGTTTTCGCCTCCACCTCAGCGCTCGTACGGAGACGGACAAGGATAAGGGAAGTAAGGAAGCGCTCAGGCGTCCTCATCCCCATCCCCGTCGGCGTCTTCGTCCTCGGCGTCAGCGTCGGCCGCGTCTGCGGAGGCACCATTCACAGCGTCATTGGGCGCGTCCGCCGCAGCGGGGGCAGCAGCGGGAGTCCCATTGACGCCATTCGTCTTGGGTTTCCCGCCCTTGGCCTTGGCCTTGCCCTCCTCCACAGCGGCAGGGGCCTTCTTTACATCGTCGGCGGCGGGCGCAGGCGCAGCAGGTGTAGTTACGGCGGGGTGCGGGCGCGGGTACAATCACGGGCACCGGCGCAGCGCCCGCAGGCGGAGGCGGGTACATCCCAAACGGCGGGTACGGGTAGAAGTATGGCACGGGCGGCGCACCTTCCTCCGAGCCCGGGGGCGGGGCGAGGAGGAAGCCCATGGGCGGGTAGAACGGGTGCGGGTGCGGGGTAGCCCTCGGGCGGCGCGGGCATGGGGAATGGGATGGGCGCAGGCGCAGGCGCGGCCGGTGCAGCAGCAGCGATGACGGGTGGGGGAAGGGACGCAGGCGCGGTGGGGGCGGGGGCAGGAGCAGGAGCAGGGGTGGCCGAGGCAGAGACAGAGCCAGGGGCGCCGGGCGCGGTGGTCCATTCCGCCGCTGCGACGGCAGGGGCGGGGTTGCTGCCCCCGTCCGGGGCGGAGAAGGAATTGCTGCCGGACGGGGGCGGGCTGTCGCCGTCCTTGGGCCGGCGCTTGTACGGCCCGCGCTTGACGCCCCGCTTGCGCTCCTTGCGCTGCCCGTCGATGCACTTGTCCTGCAGGCTGTACTTCTGGCACCGCGTGCACGGGCGCTGGTCGTCGCAGCGCTTGCACGCCAGAGCACAGTTCGTGCACTGAGCACATTATTGATAAGTATCTGACGCTTGGAATTAGGTGTGTACTCACGGCCATTTTTACTTGGCTGCGTTTGGGACGAGTGCCAGAGGACGACCCGGGAGACTGTGGTTGCGTTCCGGGCGGAGGGGGGGAAACCTGCAGGCGGGAAGGTGTAGACACAGCCCGGGCGGCGGCGGGTAAGGAAACATGTAGGACCCAGGAGGAGGGACGCCATTGGCATCTGGATTCGCAGGGTCCGCTGGAGGTGGATAGCTGAAGAACGGCGGAGGATAGGTTCCCGGGGGAGGTGGAGGGAAAGGGTAAGGATAGACGGGCTGCTCTGGAGCAGGTGGAGCCTTCGGAGCGCTATCGCTTGCCATGCTGACGTGGCAGAAGAAATACGGGGTTCTAGCGCAGATTTTTCAGGTCAAGACTTGCGGAATGTAGCCAGGAGATGGTCCAAGCCCTTTGTGGATCTAAGAACAATATACGAGGCAAGAAACGCGACAAGAAGGTCTTGGACCACCTAGAAAGACAAGGAGCTGCATGTTGAGTTGAGAGTAAGAAAATCACAGATGTTGGTAGAAAGCAAGAGGCGTACTGGGATTCTGGTCGCCGCTTGGACTTGAGGTCCGCTTCAGGTCCCGCGTCGGACGTTGAAAGAGCAGATTCGGCAAGCCAAGCACGACCAAACTTCTTGCCTGACCGCCTCCCTACGCGACAATCCAGCCCTTCCAACCACTGCCAGCGAGGGCTCTGGGCTGCTGTCCGTGTCCTTGCCGCCGGGTAACCGCTGGCGTCTCGGACGGTACCACGTGTCCGAGTTTTGGGTCTCCGCTGGCACCTTTTGGATTCAGTTGCATAGCCCACTTCTAATTCAACTCCGCTGTCGTGCGCAATATTGCTATCCCGCTGGACCGCCGATTCTATATCCCGTTATTTCCACTGTCCGTCTTGTGCAGCCGGCGCGAACCCACAGCTCTATTTTCCGAATGTTCCGCCCAGTTTCAGACTAGCACCTACCGCTTATCTTTATCACTTCCATCGAAGATCGACCTTGGGAAATACTTGCCTCCAATTCAATGGTGCCTCTCCTAATGAAATCTCAACGCCATAACTGGGGTCTAGGTAGGACATCCAGGAGGCTGTACTTACGGCTTGAAGGTACACCCCCCTGACCGCGGCAATGCATTCATTTGCCGGTCTGCAAGCGAAGTGGTATTGCGGCCACGGCAAACCCACGGTCGGTTCGAATCCGATCTCAATCTCATACACGAACTAGGACTTGTCTTCTTGAACCACGTTCAGAGCTCTCAGGCTCATCGGCAAATGAAGTACAGTATATTTATCGATTTTCCTTCCTTCCTATCGTAAATCTCGCTGACTCCTCGCTTTCAGTTCCATAATTGCCTCCAACATTAATTGTGCGCTCTGCGAAATGAAATCTCAGCGGCATCTACCTGTCTTACTGCGCAATAAGGACATTCAGGTCGCTACCATCAGTCGCTCTTAAGGCTGTACTTACATTGTACGTTGCTGAACGCGGCATTCACTTGCCGGTCTGCAAGCGAAGTGCCGAAGACATTGCGGCCACGGCAAAACCCCGGTTGCAATCTCGGGACGGGATTGCGTCGGACGTTCGCGCATTCTAATTCCTTCGTTTCCCACACCAATCAATTCAGACGCCGAGGTCGTTCGGCACGTGCGTAGGAAGAGAAACATGGAAACAACGGGAAAAATGAAACGATGTCGGAAACTCCTGATCCAGGTGCGATTTCGATCTAGTGTTGGCAAAGTTCAGTTCAAGAATCGGTTTTGAACCTGAACTGAACCTGAACACCGCATCCTGGCGCAGCGTTCAGGAGGTTGTACTGAGATTGTCCTCGCATTCAAACTGAACCAAACCTGAAAATCTGTAATTTCGGGTGAGTTTTGGGTGATTTGGATAGATTCTAGCGTCTCTTGCATCCAGATCTCACTTTGAAATGGCTTATTCCGAGACGATCTCGCTCCTCGTAGCACACCTTGTCTAACAGTCTCTGCCACCCCATACCCATCTTGGCCAATATAAATTTATCAGCCAATGATTCTATTAATAGATCTTGTGTTCCTGCCGTTGGAGTCCTTCAGAACCACATGTGAGCCGGAATTCAACACCCCAAAGGTCAAAATAAGGACTTGGGACAGTTTCCTTGCTCCCGAGATGCCCCAATTGTATACAAGTTCAAACACCTTCGAACACTGAACCAAACACAAGTTCAGGTTCGAGGTTTGGTGTCTGCTCAAACTGGGCACTGTGTTCAGGTTTGGGTTCAGAAAACAATGCTCTGAGCCTGAACCAAACCAAACCTTGCCATCACCATTTAGATCTCAGGGACGGCAGGGGTTACAGAAGATGAGTTTTTTTTTTGTGGATTACTTGCCCACTGTGTTTGTAATGAGAATGCATCCTTGCAGTGATACAATACTGTTAGAATGGTGTGCGCACACCATTCTAACAAAATATCTGATCCTGAGCAGGCTTTTTACACCAGACTCAGGTCTTTGCTTGTCCCCCAGGCCTAAGTCCGGTCCTGAGTGGCTGTTTATGTGGTGCAATATTTTATTGTTATGCACCCAGACTCAGAACCGGATTTAGGCCTGGGAGACAAGTGAAGACCTGAGTCTGGTGTAAAAAGCCTGCTCAGGATCAGATGCTTTGTTAGAATGGTGTGCACACTACCGCTTAGCCACATAACCGGTAACAAAACATCTCAAGAGGTAGGCGGATCATTGATCTCGCACTAATGTTGCCGCGACTCGAAAAGTCGAGTCGCGACTCGGTGAGTCGACTTCTGAACCAAGTCGACTTGACCAAGTCGACTTAGCCACTTGAAGTCGACTTGGTCGGTGCAATTTTCCAAATTGCTTCTGACACCTCCAGCACTCAATAAAAATGCAAAAGGTGAAAAATGATTTTACCTGACACAGACTGTCATGTCATATGTCATGCCGTCACAAAAAATCAGAATTTTCTTTCATCACCCCAATCGCATTCTCGTACAAAAAGAAACACCTGACTGGGGACCCGACTTGAGTCACTCAAGTTGACCTCAAGTCGGCCGTTCGACTCGACTCGACTCGGCTCAAGTCGGCACCTCCAAGTCGACTTGGAGTCGGTTTTTGCCCAAGTCGCGGCAACATTATCTCGCACACAGATCAAGACACGTGATGAACCATCCCTTGCCTAATCCAGAAGCCTGCCATTCTTCATGCTTGCTCACTTCTACGCTTCCTCAACGCACTGTCTGTCTGGCTAGCCACCTGCCTGGGCTATGGGTCTCTCGAGCCTCGATCTAGCCACCGTGAATCACCTCAAAAAATGTGTTAATTCTAAGTAGCAAAATCAATCCGACTCAAGGATTATTCTACTCATACTGTCACTAAAAAATTGGTTCCCTTTATTCATAGACAATTTTGACCACTAGAAGTACTTTATTATCTAACTATATGTACCCTTTCTTGTGTACGACACAGACTAATGACGAAAACGGCTTTGGCTTGATGGCTCCGGATTAGGCAAGGGATGGTTTATCACGTGCCTTGATCTGTGTGCGAGATCAATGATCCGCCTACCTCTTGAAACATCTGATCCTGAGACATGGCTTATGTAATTAGATCACCTTTCATGGTGGGGGTTCAACCCTGGGTGCATAACAATAAAATATCACACCACATAACCGGCCACTCAGGACTGGACTTAGGCCTGGGGGACAAGTGAAGACCTGAGTCTGGTGTAAAAAGCCTCAGGATCAGATGTTTTGTTAGAATGGTGTGCACACTACCACTTAGTCATATCACCGGTTATGTGGCTAAGCAGTAGTGCACACACCATTCTAAGAAATACCTTGGGTTTGGAGCAAGTTCAGTCTGAAGAGAAACAACAGGAAGGGTTGTGCTTGTCTATCTTGCAATGGAGGGGGGGGACTTAGTGTTCAGTTGTGGGATTGTAGGAATAAATAAATAACTATAACATGGATACACATGAAATTGGAGCCTGGAACACAGATAGGCGACAGTGGCATACATATATTTCTCAAAAAGCGACCAGACCCTTGAGTTGTTGTGGCATGTCCTGCACCATCATCATGAACTTCTCAATCATTGAATCTTGAGTGTTGTTTCATGATAATTCAACAGGCACTTGAAAATGTGGGACATTGAACAAGGCTTTCTGACATTCTATGTCAGAAGTCATAATTCTGGAGTCAATTTTGGCCACATCATCTCCTTGCAGTGACCTCTGAAACAGTGGTCGTGCTGCTGTCCAGAAGTCTTTTGCCTCAGAGATGTGTCCCCGCCTGTTTGCAAGATTCCCAAGGCGTAGCATGCTCTGAGCTCGGCCATGATGTACATCCATATCAGTGAATCCTGCTAGAGCCACTTTGAAGAGGCTGGTTGCTGTATCTTCATTCTCCACTACCAAAAATAGGTCTCCAAGGAAGAGTAATGCCTTGTGGAGGGCCAATTTCTGTTTGCTATTGACAGAATCAACCAGATATATCACTGGCCATCTCCAGTCCCATGTGGTGACATGCCAAGATTTCATGTCTGCAAGTCTTTCCAAACAGAAGGATTTAACCTCATGTCTACCAGAACGGAAGCATTGCAGAAATTCAACCTTTGCTATATCAAAGTTCCCGGCTCGAAGTTCCATGTCTGTCTGAATTGTGTTGCAGTAGGTGATTGAATCAGGGGAATCCAGAGTCTCGTAGATGTCTTTTGCTGTGCTCAAGCTTTTGGATACACTTGCAGTGCAGCCAGTAGTTATGTCAATGAGTGCTATATTTCTCAGTGCATTGGCGTAGACAGCAGGATATTGGTCAGCAGAAGTAGTTTCAACCACTTCAGCATAGATTTCTCTTGCTTGAGAATATTCAGTTTTGAGGAGATGAATCTCTGCCTGGCCAATTCTAATGAGGTGAGTGAGAGCCCCTCCAGGCAAACTGTGAGTAGTGAGAATCTCAGTAGCACAATCAAATTGGGTCACACTGTCATGGTAGTCCCCTAGATACATGGAGCACCTGGCGTAAATCCAATGTGCCCCTGTTTCTTGATACAAATTTCCTGATAGTTTTAATAGCTTTTGTGCCTCACTTGCATACATCTGGCCAGCACAATAATCTCCAACTTTGCACTTGAGCTGAGAAATGCCTATTAAAACAGAACACTCTTCTTTTTTGTCTGCACACAATCTCGACAATTGCAGTACCTTTTGATAGAATTGTGTGGCTTGAGTTGAATTGAAATCATAGTCAATAAAATGAGATCCCACTATCTGATAGAATTTACCTGAGGGTTGTATAAGCCAAACAGCTGCTTTGAAAATGCAGGCAACTTACACTCAAGAAGGGGATCACCAATATGGTGAAAATGAGCTATTGCTTGATCTATTAGCTGTAGTGGTGTGGGTGTCTGTGAATATATAGGGGAATTGAAAACTTCAGCGAGAAAGCATGATTCTAGGTGGTGATCACAAGGGCAAGGAAAAAATGGCTGGATATAATCCATCAACAGTGTGTGGCCACATCCAGTGGCTCGATAAAACAAGTTCAAAGATAGAGTGCAATATATTGTATTTGCAAGATTTGGGTTATAATCACATAATCCCTGTCCCAAGACTTCTTGCATGTTCCCAAGATTTAATGTGATTTGATTGAGCACCAGCTTCAGTTTCTGTCTAGCCTGATCTCCAGTGTATTGTTGGTATAGCTTCAAAAGAGCATAGAAGTACGTGTGAATTGATTGTATTAGAGGCTGGGATGGGGGTAGGAACTTTTTTATATATTCTTTTACAGGCATCAGTAACCGGAGGCGCTTGTTTGCATCCTGGTATACCAATGAGGTGGCCTGTAATGCAGCCTTGCAACTGAGGATATTTGGTATTCCAAGATTGCTTTTCACAAGCTCTACATCAGATAGTCCATTGGGGAGAAGTGCCAGAAGACTCAGCAAATCTTTGCTATGAGATGTAATCCGGGGACTTGAGAGTGAGAGTGAGATTGATACATCCAAATTTGATTTTTGGTTGCTCCCTATGGACAGCAGTGAGGTCTTCTCAGTTTCCCAGCGTGCCAGGACATTTATCAGGCCCTCATAATCAACTATATGGGCAATAAGATCCACTGCCAGTGGCATATTATCTGCAAGTCGGAGAAGTTGGTCTACATCCTCACTTGAATATATATTATCTGTGATGTCGATGAATGTTTGTCGGGCAGCAGCATCTGACAGTGGCTGCAGGGGTAATAAAAAAGGATGACTCCAGTGAATTTTGGCTGGCCTTTCGGCCCCTTGCATTGTGATCTGTGAAATATTAGTCATCTGAAACTTCAATCTGTGGTGTAGGCATACAATCAAAGCAAGATGTTCTACTTCTGTGAGCAGTGAAATGAACTCCTCAACTGCACCCCGGGATAGTATTGCCTCCCAAACTGTTTCCAGATTGTCCAAAATCAAAAGGCAGGATGGCCTTCTCAAAAAATACTGGATAACAGGCTTGGTGAGGTCTTTCCCAGGATTCAACCCAATATGAAGTCCAATGAGTGCAGCAAGCTCAATGCTGCTTGTTGCGGCTTCTGCACTCACGAAGAATCGGTGCTGAAACTTGGTGCATGTATCAGGATGGTGAAGAACTGCTCTTGCAAGGCTTGTTTTTCCCATTCCACCTCCACCAAGAATGGCTATTCGGGGTGACTCCTGATTGAGCACTTTTATAATTGTATCCAGCTCTGATTCACGACCATGAAAGATCTTGGGTGTTGGGGGCAAAATTGAAAATGAGTGTGAACTTGGTAGCAATTATGAATGAGTCAATATCACAGTGACTGCAGGCCTTTACCTATTGTTTGATTCATTTGCAGTCATGTACACCTGTTTTGAACTGAGATGCTGTGCAAAAGTTGAACTGTATACATACTGAAGACTGATCAGAGATTGTACTTGAATCAGAAAGTCCTTGTATTAATTCAACTAATTCTTAGTGCATCAGCTTGGTTGTCCTTCTTCATTTCTTGAATATCATTTGATGTCACAGATGCAGCCGTGATCTGATGAGATCAGGTTAATCTCCTGTAAGGTAATAATACAACCTGCTTACTTACTCCGAAAACCTCCTTCACTTCATCCAACCCTGCATAGCAGTCTTTGAGAAGATTGTTCATGCCATTGATACGGAATAACTGCTTGATTTTGTTCCCATGTAGCTGGCCTTGAACAAATGCCTGTATCTTGTGTAGAGTTCTATATAGGATCATTTTAAAAGATATTGCATCATAGTTGGATTACCTTACTCTAAGAACTTTCTGATGTTATCCAGCATTGAAGAAGGCACAAACCCAGCAATTTCCGATGACATATAGAGGTGAATAATTGCACAGAGGAGTCGGTGAATATTCTCCATAAGCTGAGTGCATTCATCTTGATTTTGTTTTACTTTCTATGAGATCTAGTGGGTTGCCATTCTGTGCATCATATGGAATGATTACCTGAACTGTATTCATCAAGGCCACAATTGTGCTTGAAAGAGGCTGAACAAATGGGGGGTTGAATGCAGCACTGAGTTCATTGAGAAGTGTAACTGCAAGAGTCAAACAGCTTGTGATGTTGTCAAGACGAATCTCTGTAACGGTGGGCTTGTGGACCATTGTACTGGGGTAGATACAAACTTGGGGGTTTTCCTGTTATATGTGGCCTCTCTTGGCTGTGCTCACCAAGACCATTGGTATTTTGGAGCACATCCATGGAATACTAGTATGTGCAGTCAAAATAGCCCTGGACCACATAAATGCTAAGGCCGTAATATACAGTGTACCATGTGTACCAGAGAAGTTTTAAGTGCAATGTGCTAACAGCCATATCATAGGATACATGGGCCTGCATATAATAATAATATGCTCGAGATGCAGAGGTTCACTGCGGGCCAAAACCCTATGCTGCTTTTGAATAACTGAGTTGGAGAAACCTAACCAGTACTAGGTTGTGGTGAAAATAATGGTGTGGTTTCAGGGTCCTTGCATGTGAAGTCAAGTCAACCCCCTACCAAACCCTGCCACATGGCCAGAACACTGGAATAAGTTGCAAAGGATGTGATCCAAAACACTGCAATTTATCGAGGGTTTGAGATCCCTGTAATACACATCAGGAGGACTCAAGATCTTGAGTTAAATTCTTTTGACAGGTCATGCCAATTGGTTAGTGTTTCCTTCGAATGTGCTATCTAAACCAGAGCTGAACCAAAATCTGAGATACGACCGGCATTTGGAGCCAATGGCCGCCGCCGGGGATTGGGGAAGTGTTAGAATTTGGCGGTATTCGGGTGCGCGCTGCGAGGCGCGGGGATATGCGCGGATCACAGCGCTGGACATTCGGGAGTATCGGAGATGTAGGTGGGGCAGTATAAAGCCTCGCGGGAGGGTGACACGGCTTTTCTTCACTCGTTTGACGCTACTACGTACTGGGTTTGTACTACAGACGACAAACAACATTCTTTCTGGTTGAGGAACGTCTCGCGGCAGCTGGGAACGGACGGCTATCTTTAACACAAACGAGTTCGGTGCGGCATCACTGATCACTGTAAACTGCGGCAGCTGCTTTGCGGGACCACCCCGGCCTTTTCTGGACGGCAGTGCGGACACGGGCAACTGCGGTGGGGGTCACGGCAACGGAGACACAACGTCCTGGTTCTGGGTAGTCTCTGTAACAGATACCCTATATTGATGACGAACAAGTAAGTATCAATATAGGGTCTGTTAGCAAACACGACCATCTTGTTGGCCGACCCATCAATATTTTGCGGCCTTGCTCTGGGACCCCTTCTCAGGCAATAATTCTGCAAATATTTGAGCATGTAGAGGTCCTTCTAATGAGACAAACCTTCCCTTACACCTAAGCGATTGGCGCAGCTATTGTGATGATATCGGATAGATTTGCGAACAACAGATTATCTAATCATTTTTTTGCTTGATCATGGATTGAAGGATTGGCTAGCCAAAACACTTAATTCTTGCTGGAGGATATCATCAACTTCAGTTCATGAAACTGTACAGATTGTTTTACATTTATTCATGTTGTATTCATTGTGGTACGAAGGAAAGAAACGCCGTGGGCACAGCCACCTGATTGCGTAATCAGGCAGTCGCCCAACATCGGGCCCTGATTGCTACAAGACTAGGTTCTGGGCGGGCGTATTCATCTGGCGGCATCGGCCGGATCGCTCGGAGCACAAGCCGAGCAGCGTGGGCGGGACGGGCTCACGGGCGCACAACAGCACGGCAGCGGCTCGTACGACGGAGGAACGGGGCGGCCCACGCATCGGGGGTACGCCAGCAGTAAGTCGCAGGTAACAGTGGGCGGGCACTGCGCAGGCACCGGTACGATGAGGAAGGGCTGCAGGGACGGCTGTAGGCGCGAAGAAGACGACTCGGGCAGCGGTACACAACGATGGAGAGCGGCGCGGCTCCCTGGGATAGGGTTCATGCGAGTAGTAAGTCGCGGAGAGGTCGAGGCCACCGCGTGGGCACCGCTGGAGGTTGGAGGGCTGCAGGAACGGGTCGCAGATGCGAACGACGATGCGTGCGCGGTACGGCGCTGGAGCGCGGAGTACGCATGCGCACCGTGTGGTGGACCGCAGGTACGATGCGGCGCTGCAGGGGGTGCGTGGCAGGCTGGGCAGGTCGGGCGGGAATGTCATGGGTGCGGATCGCGCACGGGACGGATGAGCTCGATGGGCACAGCGGTTGGGGCGGCGATTATGTCGCCGGGATGGGGACGTGCTGCGGGAAGCGGCGAGGATGGCGACACGGCGTCAGCATCGACTTGCGGGCGCGGGATACGGGTTGTCTGGAGCGCATCGACTTGCGCGGCGGCGTGGCTGGCTGGATTGGGTCAGCGGGACGGATGGATGGAACTCGGGCGGGACGGCGGATTTTGGGCCTCTTGCGCGAGGGGGTGTGTTAGAATTTGGCGGTATTTACTATTCGGGTGCGCGCTGCGAGGCGCGGGGATATGCGCGGATCACGGCGCTGGACATTCGGGGGTATCGGAGATGTAGGTGGGGCGGTATAAAGCCTCGCGGGAGGGTGACGCGGCTTTTCTTCACTCGTTTGACGCTACTACGTACTGGGTTTGTACTACAGACGACAAACGACATTCTTTCTGGTTCGGGAACGTCTCGCGGCAGCTGGGAACGGACGGCTATCTTTAACAGGAAGGAATACATGACGGTGCGAGCACGAGTTGAGCATGAGAAATTGATTCAAGTCTGTGCGCTGAAAAATGAGATTTGAGGCACCTCGGTTTGTAAACATGTTCATAAACACCCTCTCAAAGGTCCACAAATTGAAAACCAGTTTTTAGCTCTGGGAATTACATCCAGGGCCGTAGTCATGAAACTGAATAATATTGTGTTGGGCCAACGTTGGACTTCCATCACTGGCATCAGTTCAACAACTTCGGCATGATCCCACCAACGTGACCGCGTTACGGTTAAACGCCCTATGGCCTCCTCCGACGAAGAGCCTGAGCAGGAATTTTACAGGGGCACTAAACGTCGTCTCCAGCGTGCCTGTGATTTTTGCCGCCGCAAAAAGAGTACGTGTTGATCTTGTTTGTCATTCGGACCGTGCCGTGTAATGTCCGTGCTTTGTTTAATCCATTCTAGCTGGATGTAAGCGCCACCTCGGTACCCTTTCGTATCTGAAATGTTCGACGCGTGGTAGGCGATGGATCCCCACTTTCCGCGGCGAAGTGCACACCGTGCATGGATGCCAATGTCGATTGTACATATGTCGAAGCCCCAGTGGTGCGTGTCCCAAACGCTTGACCTTCGTCGTCATTGAAATGGTCGCCTTCCTGCTAATTAGAAACGTCCTCCACCGAAAGAGTGCGTTGTTTGATTGCGACCCCATGCACCCGTTGAACATCCGAGCAGCTACCGCGATCTCTCGCGGAGGCTCGAACACACCGAAGGGCTGGTGCGCAATCTGCGGGCCGAGCTCGCAAAGGCGCATTTCGCTATCTCTTCCTCAAACTCCGTCCCTAGCGCTGCTTTATGCGTTATGCGCGCCACACTTGAAAGTCTCGCCGCACCGCCCGTCGCACTGCAAGCGGACGACGTGTTGGACTCGGAGATTGCGAACAAGGTGTGCCGTTCTCTCTCCTCATGCGACCACTCACTAATTCATCCGCAGTTTGGGAAACTGTCGATGGGCACAGTGGAGACCTCATTCTTCGGCAGGGCCTCTGAGGGCATGCTCGCCAATCCCGCCCCTTGACCTGAAACCTGATGCGGACCGCATCGAATCTTCGAAACCCCGCTTTCCAGATCAGTCGCGGACGGGGGAGGATACCAGCAAAACAGACCCAGGGACGCGGACTTCACGGCGACCGCAGTACTGGAAGTGCAAGAGTACTTGTACGTCCGGTCAGTGCCGACTAGATTGCGGTGTATTCATCCCCTCCCCTACCAGCGAGCCGATGCCATGCGTCACACATATATATACGTTCAAATTCCCGCCCGATGATCACATGAACGACCTCATTGACCTGTACTTCGCGCACGAAAACGTCTATCTCCCCCTCCTGCACCGACCCACGTTTGCACGGGGTGTCGTGGACGGGCTCCATCTGAGGTCCGTAGTTGTTTCATTGCCGTGCGAGCGGTGCACTAAGCGTATTGGAAACTATCTAGGAATGACGGATTTGCTGGCACGTTATTGCTTGTCTGCGCGATTGGCTCGCGGTGGAGCATAGATCCGCGTATCGCCGACCCCGGGTTCGATCGCGGATGGGAGTGGTTTGACCAGGTACGTTCGTCCTCGCACGGTGGGTCACATATTGATTTATTACCGGTAGGTACACCTGGCGGGGAATAGCCTGCTTGGTTCACCCACCCTTTACGACTTGCAACAGTATTGTGTATGTTTCCAGGTTCTCATCGTAGACGACGGCTCATTCAAGGCATACACAAGCTGGCTGCGCAGTTCCTTAAGGCGTCCTCCATGCACCAGGCATGGTGGACGCTCATTGGCGTCGGCTTGCGCCTCGCACAGGCGAGATTCCCCAATTCTCCGACCGCCGCATTTAACTTGAGTGCACAAGGATCTCGGCGTGCACCGAAGTAAGAATAGTAAGAACGACTCGGAGGTCGCGCCTTCGCCGGAATGGGAGCTGCAGAAGCACGCGTTCTGGATCCTCGTGTACCAGGACCGCCTTGCGAGCAGTGTCTTTGGGCATATCTGCTCCGTGAGCTACTTGGGGTGTGTGTTTTTTCAGTCGGCCATTCTCCACCGTCCATCTTCTGGATTTTTTCCCCCGGCCTTCTGAGTACTGATATCATCTTGGATCTAAGGTTCGACACGGACCTGCCGCTGCAGGTAGACGACGAGCACTGGGACCACCCGACCCATCCGTTCCAGCAGCCGACACATACGCCCTCGCGTGTCACATTTTTCAACGCCTTGATGGGCCTCAGCCACATCCTGGGGCTGAGTCTCCGGATACTGGTGCGCACCCCTCTCCTTTAACCGGATCGAAGGGAATATTCAAAAGCCCGCTACCTAGTACGCCCCCCAGACTGTGCGTACCTCCTTTTCGATAAACGGTGATTGGGAGGCGCAGGCGATAGCCGAATTGGACTCCGCGTTGAATGTCTGGCGGGACCGCATTCCCGAGCATCGTGCGTGCCGTCCTCGATGTTACTCCTCCTCGCGCTACGTACTCACCCGGCGGAACAGTGCGCTGGGACTCAATGCGTGGAGACACGGTGTTCTTCGACCAATCCGTCGCGCTGTACTGTTCGTTTTATTACGTCCAGATAATGATCCACCGCCCGTTCATCTCGGTGCTGCGTCGTTCGCCTACGGTGTGTCTTGGTTAACTCACTCAGGCTGCCTTTTTGGGCCTCTCCGGCTGATGGTTTCTTTCCTTCTGCGCAGGCCCTGCCGTCGCTGACGATCTGTACGACTGCAGCACGGGCATGTGCGAATGCGGTGGATGTGCAGAGGCGGCGAGGAGGGGACGTTGCGCGTCCGCACAATTTGGTGTGTGTGTGAATCATTATATTAGTCGGTTAACAGAAAAGTTGCGCCGCAACATACACTGGCTGACTGACTTCTAAATGTGACAGAATGTGGTGTACATGGCAGGGCTGGTGTTGCTGCTCCACATATCAAGCGACGAGCGCAGCAGCAGTGGCCGCGAAATGACGCACGTGCAGAAGTGCATGGACGCGGTGCAGCTTTGTGAGGGCCGGTGAGCTGACCAGTGTGTTTGTACTTGCACTCTCTCATTTTTGGCTCTGTAGCTGGCAGGGTGCTGTTGGGGTGCTGGCATGTTGTGGTAAGCGTCTGAGATTCGGCTATGCTGGGAAATAGCCCTAGATGATGTTCGGTATGCAGGGATGCTCTGGCCGAAATGGCGGCCGCTGGTGGCCAACTCGCACTCCTCAATACCGCCCCTCCGACAACGACAGAGCCCGACTGGGACTACCGACGCGGGTCTGACATGAGTGGCCTGCTCTCACCCCCGGTCGATGACACCTCAAGCTATCACCCGCAGTTCCACGCGACGTACCCGTACCCTCGTATGCCGTCGTCCGTTCTTCCCAGCGGGAGCGGAGTCAGCACCCACACCGGAGTTGGGCCCTCGTTCACTCCGGCGCAACGGGGGGATACATCTTCGTCTCGGAATACTTACACCGATCCCACGCAGGCGAGCCGCGAGCTCGCAAGCATGATCCCTTCGATCGACCGCGAGTTGGCCAATGCGCCGATAGGTTTGGGGTGCGTACTTCGTTGGCGGTGGCTTCCCTGTTTCGTGTGCTGATGCCGTTCCGTTGTCTCGTCCAGGCTCGACGATTGGGGAGTTTATTTTTCGAATTTCCCGTGATTGAAGGACAATCTTGTTCATATCTTCACGGCTCTGGTAATCCGATTGTAGTTGTGACTTCGAGACTGGTGAAGAGTATGATGCTGTTGCGAGTACAGGCTTCGAGGCACTTGAGGCAAGCGGCAGAGACGCCAAACTTGTAGTGTCTGCGGGGAAATGTGTCTCAAATCATTCTCGTTTTCTTCTTCTAGTCGTACATTTACTTCTGTCGTTTCATCTTCGCACCTACACCAACCGTAATAAATCCCCCAGCACCCCCATAGCCGTGACCGCCGCGCCTGCACCCGCGCCCTGCACGATCAACGGCCGCGCGCCGTAGCGCTCCGTGTGGAACATGATGATGTTGTCCGAGCCGCCCAGGGACGTCGCGAACGGGTGCGTCGTCGGATACCTGGTATCTGCGTCAGTACGAGCGCGGCGTCGGATAATATATGCAGACACACCTCTCCAGCGCCGCTCGCACCCGCCCATTCACGGCGTCCACCACCCCGACGAAGCGCAGCACCGCCCCCGCAGCGGCCGCCTCCGCGCGCAGAGATGCAAAGTGCGCGTCGTGCTCGGGGAGGCGCGCGAGGAACTCGTCGCCCGTCGAAATATTTTCAAGCGCGGGGGGGATGAGTGAGGCGGTGTCGACGGCGGCGTATGATTGGAGTCTCGGCAGCGACGACGAGGACGAGGATGCGATGCGGGAGAGGATGGTGAGCTTGCGCGCGACGTCGGCGCCGTTGAGGTCGTCTGCGGGGTGCGGTTCCTACGTGTGTACTCTAATCTGAGTGCACAGTTGAGAGGATCTTGGGGCAGAGGAGCGTACGGTGTAGCCCTTGTCCCGCGCGATTTTGACGACGGAGGAGAATGCGGGACCGTCGGGTTTCCCGGTGGAGAACTCGTTAAAGATGTAGCTCATCGTGCCGGAGAATACGCCTTCGATTTTGACGATCTATAGTTTGCATGGGTGAGCAAGGATTATAATTGCATGCCGGGAGCTCGCCACAATCTCAGTGGCGACATAGTCGTGCCCACACCACGGTGTGTTGGCAGCAACCAACTTGGGCCAGCGAAGACGCACATTCGGGAACCCATATCAAATCAGGTCGCAAGCTCCCCAATGGATCTGCAACAAAACCCTATGCAGGAAGCGCACCTTGTCGCCCGTAGCCACCAGATCCTTCAGCGTCCCAACGACAGGCAACCCGGCGCCGACAGTGGCTTCATTCAAGAACTTGCCCCCGCCACTCGCGCTGGCCGCGACGATCTCCTCGTACAGCGCAATATCCCCCGAGAATGCCTTTTTGTTCGGCGTGACGACGCTGATCCCAGCCTTGAGCCACGTCGGGTAAAGCGCTGCCACATCCTCTGACGACGTGTTGTCGATGAGGGCGACTTTTTGTGTCGGGGAAACGAGCGCGGACAGTTGCTGCGTGAGTTTTGCGAGATCGGGGCGATCCGCAGAGCTTGCGAGGTCGGATTTCCAGGACGCGGATAGCGGTTGGGCGTGGTTGAAGAGGGTGCGGGTGGTGGATGTGAGGGAGACGAGATGGAATGGGGAGGACCGGATGGTCAGAAGCTGGTTGATGAATTCCGATCCGACGAGTCCGACACCGACGACTGCGACGTAGATTTTCGGAGAAGAGGCCATGGTGGTATGCAGCAAAAGGCGTCCTAGGCTTGGCCGTACGCTTGCAGTCAGCGCGTTTGGAAGGAAAGAAGCAATCGCCATCAAGATCTAAACACCGTTGTAGACAATTTCCTTATTCGGGTTCTATCTCGTCCACTTAGGGGTCAAATGGACAGTGTATCGCGAACATCGCCGACATCATCCCGCTCTCTCTGCAGTGTGTCGCATCTACTTGACAAGGAACGGCGCATACAGCCTCCATGAGAAGTGATTACCGACACACTTGGCCATGGCCGCAACGGCGCCACTCGGTATATTCGGTACTACCCTTACGGTAAGTGGTCACCGTGATTTGTGTGATATGTCGACGTCCCGGGCGAGATATCGCCCCTTCAAGGAAGGCGTGTGCACCATGCACGTCCCCCAGTGGTACCACGAGAATGCCGGGGGCGGGCCTTTCGGGGATCCGAACTACCAGGCGACGTACTCCGTCGAGGTGACGCTCTACGACGACGGCACGACCCACAAGATCGGTTTCAAGGCCAGAACGGACGCGCCGTATCAAATGGTGTTGAAGATTGTGATGCGGGTTGTTCAGCTCACCCGAACCTTCCAACCCCTTACCCTAACAGGATCAATTGTTTGCGGTGACACCGGTCGAGGACGGAGGTTATATTCAGTTCAGCCTTGGCACACAGACATTCCGGAGCGACGATGGGAGTTGTAGCGTTGATGACTATGTGAGTAACTTGAACGATTTAGATGGGGTGATCCTAATGTTTGGGTGCGCGATAGGACCACAGGGCAGATCGCCAGATGGATTGTGGTTTCCCGTGTAGTTGGGGTGGTGCCGACTCGACGGATCGGACGCAGTTGGGCGTGTATCTTTCTTGAGCCGTAGTTTTAGTTTTAGTGCTTGTTTTGTGCCGCCCGCAACGGGTACCTTCATTTAATCACTACTTCCGACCTTAGGTTGATATAATCATAATGAGGTCAAGCGGAGTCCCTGTCGATTCGAAGCCAAGGTCAGGATTTTTCTTGGATTTTTCGCGATGTTGGCTGTGTGGAGATGTTGTGCCTGTTTGGCGGCTGTCCAATGGGGTTGTCTTTCGACACCGTGGACCATTGGTGGACCATCTCGACGCGTCGGTTCCAACTTAATGGTCTCTAGCTTTGAAAACCTACTGGAGATAAACGAGAGAATCTAAAAGCCTTTGATCTGCTCTGTGATGTCGACGCTGGATGCTCGTTACTGGTTTCTCTCTTTCATTTCTTCGCGAACTGCGGTCTCTGGACCACTCTGGACCACTTCAATTTCAAATTTGTTTCCGTTGTAGACTCACGCCATTATACCTAGTTTCGCGCCAACCACTCGGACTCCGAGTCCGGTCCCTGAAGCTCAGACTCCACTGGCAGCACTTAAGCTAAACTATATTCATTGTGGATCGCACGAAACGCACTACTTCCTTGCACGTACGACGTTCGATCCGCCTAAAATAAATCGACCCGTACGCTCAAGGAACCGGCTTTCCTTTAGGCGACACCTCGCAACCTCCTATCCGTCGAAAATCGGTCCCTAGAAGCATCCTTACCCTAGGCCTGACCCGGGCTCCCTTCTTCGGTTGCTTAGGCATAAAAGGCCTGCTTGTAGCCTGGCCGATAAGCGATTCGGTCAATGGACCCTACGGCCTTCGCCGAGGCCGCAAATATTCTGCGATGGCAGAATCGGATGGACCGTTCTGCAAATGGTATGTAGCGATATTTTCCTTGTGGCTTGCATATACATCATCCTTGACGAAATTCAAAAAAAGTCAGCGCACTCTGTCTTTTCATGTGGGATTACTGTGCGCTCTATTTTGCCCTCGAGTCGACAGTGCCCAAAACCTGATTCGGATTCTGCAGTCCTCACATTTCCCCAAGAGGTGTGTATTCGTTTCCATCCCTCACCGGATCCTCGCTGACCTCGCCGCCCTGAAGGTCCAATATTTCTGGGTCAGTCCTCCCATACCCCCAACTTCCAAAGCGCGCTTGAAACGACGAGACATATATGTAGGGCTCCCGCTGGTCCCTCGTCAAGTTCCTCTTCTTCCTGGTGAATACTCGTTCTTCCCCGCCATGTAATCACTATAAAGTTTTTTTTCCCCGTAGAATCGATATTTCACGATGGTCCTGGTCGCCTTCACGGTCTTTTGTTAGTGCGATTTTTTTTCCTTCCAAAATTCCTGAGCTACGCCGTTCCGTACTGACTGACTGACTTTCTTCTTTATCTGTGCAGTCGACCTCTACCCGACTCCGGATACCCAGACGTACGTCTACCTACCTTCTTCTGCATCCGCAACTACTCATCTTTTCTTTTTCTTTTTCAGGTGTACGTTCCTCGCTTTGCTCCGTCGTCTTCCTTCCAAGTCCTGACTCTGAGCATGCACAGGTCTCACCTGGGCCAAGTTTGAAGTTTTTGCTGGTACGTGCTTCACGTCCAGCTAGCATACTTGCTCAATTTACCCGGCAGCTCTCTTCTGTGCATTCGTCGTCGAAGGTACAAATACAAAATAGCTCGATCACTTCCGAAGAACTTGTACTGAGCTAAGTGGCTATCAGTAATAATGCAAATCCGCCTGCACGCCATGTACGGACACAGTAAGTCTTTCTACCTCTGGTATCAGACGACCGTTCTTCAACATTTGCGGGACGCAGACAGACAGCTTATATTCGTGGTGTCGGTGCTGTGTATCGGAGAGCTGATGAGTATGGCATCGCTGTCTATTGCCAAGTGCGTCTTGTTTTTTTTCGTGTCGTATATCTGCTACTGGAACGCCCTAGCTCACACTATCGCTTGCTTGATCAACAGGTTCCCGACCTCCTTTGGTTGGTGGCCTTCTCCGCCTCGTAGTACCCGTATCTTCCCCTGTCCGCTCACTTTTCTTTGTCGACAGCCGGCCTAGCGCAGGTCCCCAACGCCCCCTGGAGCCTCCCCTTCTGCAATAATGTCGTTCCGGACCATTTTTACCCGTATTGGTTCGTTTTCTTTTGATCGCATGCTTTCTTTCTTCTTATTCTTGCATACATGCGTGTTTTTCTTATATTCGATCTCCCAACTACGTGTTCTAACGCTACACAGGATTTCGTTCATGATCTTCGACACGATCGTGTTCCTGCTCGTCGCGCGGAAGGCGTACATCCACTACCAGACCCTCCCGGACAAGTCGTGGAGGGACGGGAATGCGTCGCTGATGGGGGTGCTCGTGCGAGACTCGGTGCTTTATTTCTTCTGGTATGTAATCCATCCACCTGTTCCCTCTCTTCTCAGTGCCTTCGCGCGTTCCTAGCAACGTCATCGTGTTCCTCGGCACCACCCTCCTTTGGCGCTACGGCCCCGCCAGCCTCGCGACCGTGGCCAACAGCTGGTCCCTCGTCGTCCCGTCCACCTCCGCGGGCCGCCTCCTTCTCGACATGCGCAGCGCGTACAAGCCCGCGTCGGATCGCATCTCGACGGCGGGGTTGTCGGGGCTCGGGTCGTTGCGGATTGTGTGCCCGGACTCGGCGACGGGGTTGGGGTCGGGGTCAGGGGAGGAGATGGAGGGCGAGAGGGGAGGAGATGGAGGGCGAGAGCGACTGGGAGTAGATTATGTTTCCCGGAATACGGAGACGTTGTTTGGGTGAATAGACGGATACGCGGCGTGCTTTAGCCGATTGAGCTGAAAGTTTTGAGGTTGTGCATGTCGCGGGGCTCCCTCTAAAGTTTCTGCTGTCGCTCTCATGCCTCCTGTAATACATGTCTTTCCATTACTCGCCACACAGGACCTTCAATGAAGGGAAAACTCCCTCAAATTGCCGTATCTTATCTTATCAGTTGCTGTAGTGCATTGTTTGTCCAGGTCAATCCAGGGCTTGCAAGTTTCAACACGAACGCTCACCTCGGCCCATTCGATTTTGCGGAATGAAAGCCCTTTTCTGAGGCGCTTTTATCCTAGAGAGACCTTCCAGTCCGCGAGAAGGACCTAGAATGGTCAGCAGCAGCACTCTTGGCAACACTCGCTGCGTCGCCAGAAGTGCTTCAAGTGCGACACCTCGGCATTCAACAAGCCAGGCGGGGAAGGACCTACAAGACCAGCGGCCAAAAATATTGCGTTTCTACAAACCGAAGCTTCGGGGACCTCGCCAGTCAGGCGGGAACTTCCTATATTCGCTTGCCACCCTCGCACCCGGCTCTCTGGTGCTTGCGCTCGTCACTGACATTTCAGAGTATCAGCGGCACCTTGTTATTGTGTCATCTCTTGTGGGTAGACATAGCCAGGGCCGATAATTATTGGCACTCAGCGAGCCCCATCGTCTCGCGGCAATCCCGGCGGGTGGTCCCGTTTCAGAGTCTAGCCACCTCTCCGGCACTATTTTATGTGTGCGGGTGGTTCCCGTTTGTTTCTTTTGTGCGTCTTTTGGGGCGCTCGCTCAGAGCGACCTTTGTCTTCACCGACGCCTCGTATTTTTGGGCCCCGTCTTCTTTGCGAAGACTTTTGTGTTTTATTTTGAATTATCTACTTCGTGGCTGGACGTGTGTACTTTTCTTTTCTGTATTCTTTCCATTGTTTTGTTTCAACTAATGTGCCTTTCCCCTCAGCTCAGGTACTGCTTGCGATGGATGCGCACCTGGTAGTCTTTTGCGATTACACGACCGTTTATTTTCTTTTAGCTCAACAAGTTAGCGAAACAACGGGAGCAAGTCACCTGTCGTCACAATTTGACAGCCTTATTTTGGGAAGTCCCCGTCGTTTGACTTGACCGGAAACGAAGAGCTTTGAGATGTGCGGCAGCACTGCGGGAGCAGGTAGGAAGTAAGGTACGAGAAACTCGTGATAACGAGCCTTAGTGCCTAAGTCCGCTCAATAGATAAGCCCGATTATCCTTGCCTCCGAGGCTCGGGCTAGTTCAAGAAAGGTTCAGAAGCTGTTCACCTTCTATCGACCGCGAGGCGCAGAAATCATTTTCTGAAAGAACGGCCATGACGGTGCCTTGTGATCTTGGCTAGAAACACCATAGAACAAAGAGAGGATGAGCGAAGCCCGAAAAGGCACTCATTTGCGCAGATTTGTCCCGGGCAGCTTGCCTTCTACGTCCTTTACAAGCTTCATTTCTGGCAATAACTTCAGTGTGCGAAGTCCCTCTCAAAATATCTGGATGACCAGCATCTTCTTGAGAATAGTATCCTCGGCCGCCGCGGCAGTTTGGCAATGCAAGTTGGACTTTTCTCGCTTCACGCTGACGTGCGACTTGCTGGCGTGCGTTCTGCGGGTCTGTGGGCTCTGATTCTCGAGGCTATTATGTAGGATGGAAGCTAGGTTTACCGGCGCCAACCCCCAGGAAGTAAGGATGGTAGCGATCCATTGCAGAAGGTAGCAATCCGTCGCGTCCTTCTGGATAGAAGGGACGGCCTTCAAGGCAGTATAAAATGGCCATACTTCACTCATCACCTCCCTTAAACCCCGAAT
The DNA here is from genome assembly GCA_029378375.1 of Mycena olivaceomarginata. NCBI lineage: Eukaryota > Fungi > Basidiomycota > Agaricomycetes > Agaricales > Mycenaceae > Mycena > Mycena olivaceomarginata. The sequence continues at coordinate 133,987 of JARKIC010000727.1, read as the reverse complement.
ACACTCAAGCGCCCAGCACCGATTGACATGAAATCCTATTTCGCCCTTCTGATCTTTGTCCAACTCGCGGCCTCTTGGGTAGCTGCGTCTCCTGTCGGTACGTTTTTCTCTGACCCAGCTTCACTATGATTCTACAATTGTTTAAAGAAGCGCGAGAGTTCGTTATTTTTGTTAAATATCCTGGCGAGGAGTGCGTCGTCCCTTCAAATATAGTCCTATACGTGTTGGCTCACTTGATGATAGGACATCGGATAAAGTTCAACGATCGCCCGCCACTCGTTAGTCGGCCCAGTTATCCCTTCTTGTCGAAACGCTGAAGACACAGAACCTAAATACCCCTTTTTCGTCCATTACCCTGGGTCCGAAGAGTTTGTCTTTGAACGTACCCATTTTTTATTTGGTTAACTAATCGGCGCGTTAGAGCCAATAACGCCCAACGATCTCCCCTCGGTTAATCCCATTCTATGTCCTTCCTGCACAATTAACGCGTCATCAGGGGATGTTCCGCTCATCCATTACCCCGGGGGCAACACAGAGTCAGTATCTTCATTTTATGCTCTCGAGCTATTCATTTATTTCTGAATTCAACAGAAACCACAAAAACCTTCCTAAAGCACGAGCGTCGCTCCTCAGTCCGCGTCTTTTAAAACGTCCTTTCAGACCGCCTGGCTGATAGCTCCCCAGAACCATGCGGCCGCGATACCGCCCACACCGGCTGCGAGCCGTTCGTCCACTATCCTGAAGAAGGGTGATGTTGCCACAGGGAGGTAAGCCCCGAACCTCTCGTCATGAAGACATGTACTGACCCATCCCAAGGAGCGAATATGATCTGTTTCTTCAAAGATGAAAGTGTACTAGTTCAACTTGAATGTAACAAGGAGGTCCACCAATATAACTGTCAAAATGGATTGACTGCTGGGATTGAGGTCCAGCATAATAAGCATCTAGAGCGTGACTGGACTGGAGTTTGTATGTAGTTGGTGGATTGCCAGTGAACCATTACTAACGCCAGTTCGGCCATGGTCAGGTGAGTCCATGATTCGTAAGGATTCACGTCCGTTTGAAAGCGGAGGTAGGACAAGCCTGAGGTAGCGGCAGGTAGGTAGGTAGGTAGGATTACACGGCCGGTCCCGCTGAGGAACGCCGGGGCCCAGGAGGTATCAAAATGTACATGCGCTAGTATACATTGTTGCCCCTGGACTTCTTCACAACTCCAAAAGCCGAGCTCACGGATGCAATCTCGCAGACTCGCCGCGGTAGAACCAAAGAGCTGCAAAGAAGTAAAGCATTAGTACGGAAGCAAGGGGCCCTGGCAGATCAAGCTCAAAATACGGGGATGGCATAGAATAGTTGAAGGACATCATGAGTGAATTTAGCTACGAGTGCAATACTAGGTCAGGAATAAATAATGGCTTTGAGGAACTCTGTATTTGAGTCCTCAGCCAAGTGGGGTTTGAGATTTGGACATTTTTCGAAGAGTTGTTCCAGGAATATACGTCAAAGTTCTACCAATGCGTCTAGGACGTACAGGTGATCATTGTGTGTTCTGGAGTCTCCACCTCTGTCTTACAGAATCTATAAAGCCTATTTTCCCGGGGCACATGCTGATGTTCATGATTCACATAACACAAAATTTCAACGGCAAGTTGGTGAGTTGACAGTAATATCGAGGTAAGTGCCTCTTGATGAGTCTGTGTACTCACCATGGTCAGATAATGCCGCATTGTGGAAATAATTTGCGTGGGTGGTTTGTCCTTCTTCGGCTCGAGCCTTCCTCGGAGTAAATAAAGCTTATCTGAAGAGTCGATCTCTTCCTGTAACCATTCCTTCATGAGGTTGTCCACAGCTTTGGCATAAGTCTGTATGTCTTCGACCGTAGTAGTCGCAATCAGAACTAGCTCAGGACATTGGAATGGTAGTTTTGAAGCAGCAGTTATCAAGTCCTTGGCCCAGCAATTTTTCCCTTTGGCAGCTAGTTCAATTGAACTATTGGTGACACGGTAGAAATTAGGTGCGGCAACGATGCCGCGACTGAAGATGACCGACGGCAAGAGGCGTGCGATCTCCTTATCGCGGATATATTCCCACGGGGGACAAATAAAGCAGGTCTGAGTCAGCGGCATCTGCGCGGCCATCAACTCGCCACACACTTGCCACTAACCATCTACGCGCGCGTCGCGTCCCGCTTAACCCACCCGCCGGCGCGTCTTCGCCAACCTGCAACAGAGCCGATGGAGAGTTGTTCCCTCTGTACATACTGCACATACCCCATTGTCAATGTCAAAACAATACACGGTGGCGCTGCACGTCAAACTCACGTGCACAGATCAACTTCCACGATCCAGAGATCGCTCGCCTCTTGACCGACGGCGACCTAGAGATAGTGGACAGTAGAAGCGAATGTTCGAGAGAGCTTCGGTGGACATGATAATTTTATAACGAGGGTGACTTCGGACAAACATGATGAGAATACAAAGGAAGCCGTACCGGCCCGGCCACCTCAGTAGGCACCGCGGATATTACGTACTGCACCTCTTAGGTGGGTTGTTCTGTATGAAAAGAACCTACCTAAGAGGTGCGCCTCCGCTCGGTGACGGGGTCGTTTGAGGTAATAGATCAAAAGATAAGATTATGGCGGCCAATTAGATTGCCAGTCTGGTGGCCACGTGCCGGCATCCTCTTTCTTTCCCGCCGCTTCCACCTTTTCCGATGCTCTACGCGCGCTCTCCTGTGCGCGCTTTCCGTGCGAACTGATCTACGGGCGCCTCCGGCCACTCTAGTCCCTCATTTGGTGCCTCTTCCGCCTCTTCCGATCGCCGCCAGGGCACCGTCCGCGCCGCCTTTTTGCACGATCTCAAATTTGAATACCGCCTATGCGCGCTGTCCGGCGCTACACAACTCGGGAGATCGTGTGTGCTCGACTGGCTCCATATCTGGCCACTCTGCGCCCTCCAGTGCTGCCTACACCGCCTCCTGCTCGTCGCCTCTTCCTACCCACGCATCTGGGCGCATACTTTGTGGCGATGTCCGCGACTCCGACGGGAGGCTGGTGGCGATGAGGCGCAGTTCGGGGGTGGAGTAAGATATGCCATTGCCGCCCGCCGCGCGGGGCGTCCCGCTCCCATTCCCACCCCTGCCGTTCCGCGACTCGCTCCGCCCCCCTCCTCGAACTCCCGCTCCCACTCCCCGCCGACCTGGGCGAACTCGATCTCCTCGCGCCCGTGCTCTGTGCCTTCCCACTCGAGTTAGAGTTGGAGTTGGAGCTGGGCTGCGCAGAGTCGTGGCGGAGCAGCCCCGCAAGCGCCGACGGCAGACTGGGCAGACTCCCCGGGATATTCGGCAGGCTGGGTGTGAACTTCGATGTGGAATTCGCGCCGGGCGCCGCGCCCACACTTGCGGCGCGCTGCAGCCCCGCGCCGGCGCTCGCCCGCAAAATGGAGATCCCCGTGCTGGAGGCACCGGTCCCCGCGCTTCGAGTACGCCGTGCTGAACGCAGACGCGTTGCTCGACGCGGATGGGGAGGCAGAGGAGAACGACGCCCCGACCGCACTCCGCAGCGCGGCAGCCGCGTCCGGCACCCAGTTGCGCGCGCCCACCGTCACCCACTCGTCTGCTGGCTCGTCCCTTGCGCGCCGTGGCTCTTCCCGCAGCGCGTGGGGTTGGTGGCGCGGCTATGGGTGTTGGTATTTGTTTTCAGTAGCTGAAGATCCCAAATATATGGCATAGTAGCTCAATAGATCCATTTTTGATGTTTCATCCTTTCCGTAAATTGGGTCTCTCTGTTTAAATCAACGTCAAGTAGTGTTCTAAGGTGTATGGAATAGCTATTAGAACATTAATGAAGACTTTTAACAGCTACAAAAAATTATACAGCCATGGACATAACATTCCGGAGATGTGCCCAGGATTGTAGTAGTGAACGTAGTTCAACTTCATCGTGTTTCTGGCACCGACCTTATAAGTCCAGATACCTCAAGATATTCCGATGGTATGTTGGTGGGGCAGCCCAGGGCTTTAATTTGGGCCCTACACGACCTTATTTCGTTCAGAATTGAGCTCACAAGGAATTATTTTCAATGGTTCTACGTTTATTCGCTTTGTGATTGGCTGATCAAGGACCGTCCCGGCGCCGGCCCGGAGGTGGCCCGACCTGCCGTTCACCCATCTCTCGCCTCCATCGGTCTAAAGTCGGTTTTCAATGCATATATTTCAAAATATCTAGGTACATAGTAATAGTGGAGGAACGGATGGCCCACTGAGGCGTCCCAGAGGTGTCTCGGAGGTGCCACGGAGGCGGTGGAGGCTGTGGAGGCACCGGCGGAGATGGCGGGCGGAGGCGTGGTATAAACAGTCGAAGCCACGAGTTCGGACACGATCACAGCACCGCCTGGCGCTTCGTCGGCAAGTACCTGCACTGGAACCCCCGGATCGAGGAGCTCGCCCGGGCGTACCTCCGGCGCGCATTCGGAGTCGCTCCCGGCGCCCCCCTTCCGCCCGTGCGTACTTTCGTTCTCCTCCCCTTGCTTATACTCTATTCACTGCACCGCCATCCACGTCCGGCGCGGTGATTTCGCAGGGTGGTGCCTGACCACGCAGCCCGTGGACGAGTGCTTCGCGCCGCTGTCCACATACGCGCGGCGCGTCGAGGAGGTGCGGGAGGAGCTACAGCGCACGCGGGCCATCGAGGTGCAGCGCGTGGTGCTCACGAGCGACGAGACAAATGCGACGTGGGAGGAGGTCGCGGCGTACGGGTGGCACCGCGTCGACCACAGCACGACGGTGGAGACCCATAGCCGGAGGTGGAAGCAATGATAGACAGCACCCTTGAGAATCCTCGATTGTCCAGGCGGCGCGCCCGAGGGAGGGCGGCGCCAAGGAGGTGGGGGGAGGCGAGCAGAGGCGAGCCAAACCGCGTCTTGGGTACAGTGAGAGGATAATGGTTCCCTTTGAGCTCCGCGGCGTGCCCAGGCGACCTAAGGCAGGCGGGAGGAGGCGAGCAACGAGCGGCGTGGTGGAAGCTGAGGCGGCGAGGTGTGGTGCCGCGCCGCATGTCGTAGGCGCCAGACAGTGCTAGCGGATGCGGGGTCGAGTGCCGGGAGAGCAGCAGGCAGGCCTTGGTTCTTTCTGGTTAGGCAGCGGTATATGTACGAGGAGGAAACGGGAGAGCCGCAGCGGCGCGTGGAGGCGAAAGAAAAGAGCCGCGGCCGGCAGTGCCCAAGCAGTGCCACTGATGGCAGCATTGCTCCATCGAATGTTCCGTACTTACCTCAAGCGCCACCGTCACCGACCGGAGGCGCACCTCTTAGGTAGGTTGTTTTCATACAGAACAACCCACCTAAGAGGTCCGGTACGTAATACCCGCGGTGCCTGCTGAGGTGGTACCGGCGATCCCCGCGCCTCCCCCACAGATGAAATAAGCAAAGATAGAACCAGAGAAGAACCGATTTGACCCACCATCACTGGGGAGAGGTGATGTTACATTACTTGTGTTCGTCTGTATTCAATCGAGAAGCCGCATATTGTCACCATGCGATAAACGTGCGCCGGTGCCTGCGCCTGCCCATTGGGCCCAGTGGGACGGCGAACTGTGGTAGACTGTAGAGTTCGGATCGGCGAGAGAGGACACCGACTCCGAGTCGACCCACCAGCAGTGAGCACTGGGGAGGCCGGTGTCTGTTTGTGGTTCATCGAGAAGTCGCCTCCAAAAAGTATTGTGTCCACACGACATGATCCAACCAACGTGCGCCCATCGGGCTCAGGCACGGCAAACACTGTCTGCTTCGTCGATTACGGCTTGATTACGGCAATACGGCAGCAAGGACGACGTTGCTTTCCGCCACAATTTGCTGCACTCCGAATCCGAATCCAAGTCCCTGCCACCCTGCCACCGCTACTCCAAGTCCCAATTTTTTTCCCGATTTCGGAACTTGAAAGTCGTTCGACCCAAAGCTAACTTGACTTCAAGTACATAGGTCTAGTAATACACGTATCTTATTTTTTTGTCGGCCAGCCCTTGTGCCAGATAAAAAAAATCTCTCTCGTACGTCCCATTCCCCGCCGACGATTCCCAAATGTCAGTGTGGCCTGTGATCGTATGGACTCGGATGCTCATCTTCAACTTCTTGAAGACCTCTAAATTTCTTGAAGTTGACCGTGCCTGTCCCGATCTGACCCCTGCCGATGCTTGCCGCAACCATTGACAAAAACATCTCGATGTGTCCTTTGAACCGATTTGAGCCCAAGTTGGCCCTAACTTTCTCGTAGCCAGACGCTACAAACATTGAAGTTCGTACCTCGCTGTTCGTAACCCAAACTTCTTGAGTCTAACTTCATGGCACTGTATTTCAGCTCCTGTGGATGATTCCGCCAGACGTTAATTTCCACTACTTCCCAGTGCCACTCCCAAATTCTTCATTGTTACCTAAATGGACAGGGACCAATCTGCAGCTGGCCAGGACAGTGGGAACACCGACGAGAGCCGAAGAGCCAGCCGACGCGCAAGCTACCCAAGGAGTCTATTCTTTCATGCTATCTGTCTCTAAGTGTGCGTCCTTGGTCTCTGGTGAACGATTTCTGGGCTCCTGATTTAGGGGAGTCTTACGAACTGGCATTATTCGTAGTCGGGCATCTATGAATAGGTCTCGCCTCTCAAGCGTTGTGTTCCGTGCGACTGTGCTTGTCCGAAGCATCAGAAAAGCCCCGAACCTTTGGACGTGGTCCTGGACCTTGACCGAACATTGTAATCTCGAAGGCTGAGCTGGAAGTTATTCCGATTCAGCCCCTCGATTCTCAAGTTGCCTCTCGCGAGGCCCCGTGAAGCTGCACCAAAGGATGGTTCGGAAAATTCCCAAAATTCGGCCTCAAAAAGCTTAAGATTTTGGCGGATTTGGGCGTAGAAAAGCTTAAAAGTTACAAGGCTTGTCACGTGAGCGACCAAATTTCGGTAATTTCGGTTCAAAATTTCATTTTTCGCCTCCCCGCCGCCGGAGCTCATGCGTCAAAACTCCGCCGCCAACTCGAGTGCAGATGTGTACTGCCGAAACTTGGTGAAATGATTGCAAAAAACAAAAACGAAGACCTTGAGAATTGAACCGGGCAGACCTAATGCAGCGGCAATCGGAGACGATATATCATACCGCTGGGCCAGACTGCTGGGAAAGAGCTTAACTACGCACAAGGCTCACCAGAATTTGGCCTCAAAAAGCTTAACTTTGGACAAGGAAATTTCAAATTTTCGCCCTGAAAAAGCTTAACTTTCGAGCCATCCTTTGATGGAGCTTCACGGGGCCTCTCTCGCGGGAGATTTTTTTTGCACATCTTTTCCTCAACCCGTGGAGCCAGAGCGCTATAAGAGTGGGTAGGTTGTCAACCAACCATTCGCCTATTTTCCTCATCAGTTTACGAAGTCGAAATGAATTCTCAACCTGAAGGTAAATACTCGACGCTAGATCAGTGCACCAATTTGTGCTGACCCCATCCACAGAAATTTTGCGAGAGATATTCAAAAGATGTCTCGATACCCGCTATCCACATATCCAGCCCTTTTTGCCAACGGAGGCGCCGATGGTCCTTTGCCGCGTCTGTGTACTGTGGCGCACTATCGCTATCACCGCATCTGAGCTGTGGACTCAACTTTCTGTGCTCATTGGACGAGAGGCGTCCGAAGAATCACAGCCGTCACCGCAGCTCATTAAAATGTGGATGAAGAGATCTGGCTGTCAGCCGCTCACACTTGTCCTGAAAGATTCGAAACAGCACACAAGTGGTGCCGACACAGCGAATGGTGTCCTCCAGCTATTTTTGCCCCACATCCACAGATGGAAGAGCATCACGCTCTTTCTTCCAAATCATCCCTTCCCGACGGTGTTGATGGGTCTTGACACTGGACCTTGTCAACTTCAGATTGCAAAACTCGAATTTTGCAGCGAGCCTGGCCTGCATACCGCCGATACCCCACAGGTGGTGGGACTTGCGCGACTGCTCACATCATCATCCCAACTTCACACTCTATACTGGCGTAGCGAACCCCGCGCCCTGCAGTTCGTCGACATTCCCTGGGCGCAGTTGACGGTGGTCGACTTGGTCCCGATGTGGTCGCCGATGTTCCAGATCCTTCACCTCATGGAAAACGCTCCGAAACTGCGCAGTTTATCCGCATTCATTACTGCCGGATGCCCCGTCGTACGGTCTCTTTTGCTGCCCGACCTCGTGGTACTGTGGATCGGTTCTGAGGTTGATGTCGGTCCGCTGTTCAGACGCCTGACTGTGCCGTCCCTACAGAACATCAATGTGTTATGCGTGAATTTGGACCCTCCACTTCCCCCGCAGACAGACGTTGTTAACTGCATTATTCGCTCGGGCAGTCTGCTTAACACCGCGATTTTTCAATCGCTTCACATTTCGAACCCTGACCTCATCGAATTCCTACGCCGGTCACCTTCTCTCCTTCTCTTCCAGACTTCTGACGAGGGCACAATCACCGATGAAATTCTAGGTCTCCTCACGGCCCGCGATACGCCTTACCTCTGCCCAAACCTGCGTATCATCCGATTCCTCGAGGCTTCCGTCTCCTCGACAGACGGCTTGCTCGCAGATATGATCGCGTCCCGGAGGATACATCCCACAGCACCGCTGTCTTGTCTTGTCGTCCACTTTCCCGAAGTCGACTTGCGAAACCACACAGCGGACGTTCGACGCCTCAAAATCCTTGGACAAGCCGCAGGTTTCCGGGCGTGGATTAATGAACCAGAAACCGACTAGGCTTTACTGCTAGGCCTCGCACACTCCACTCCGTGCATGTGTGTGGTGCCAATATTCCCATGTTTTCTTTCCAACTCCGATTTGTCATATGCATATGCATACCGACTCCCTCCCTAACTTCTCGGCCCATATGTATAGCAACTCTCAAGACTTCTAGTGCGAGTAACATCGATTACCGGGGCACGCCTTAACCCTTGCGTCATACTATGTATACGTATGATCATTGTATTCTGGTATTAAATGGTTCCAGAACATTTGAATGAATTGGCCATAGCATGACCAAGTACTTCATACTTGCTCACGAATAAATATATTTAAGTAAACGATCTTGAAAGACGGGATGCTGTCATATCAACTGACCATTTCTTTGCAATTTCTCGCGTTCACATTCGATTAATGGATAATATTGTGGACCTCGATTCAATTCGCAGTCCTTCCACCAGTTCATTGCAGGGTGCTTTCTGCGCGGAGGCTGCCAGTCCGAATATTTTAGATTCCTTTTGGGCAGACTCGGAACTGAGGAAATTCGGTGGGGCCGGGTCCAATTTCGGCCGATGTGAAAGATTCGGCCTCGTGCGACGACTGGGACAGATTGGAGTCATTCTTAGAAGCACTGCTTACAATCTCGTAATGATAATTAGACTGGTAAACTCCTTGTGAAATTACCTATTTCTTCGGCTATTCTAATCAACCCCAGGCTCGCATTGAGACGGCCCAGTTGTCCAGTCAATTGCTATTTCTTGGTTGTTGAATGCCAAATGGTGTGGGAGCAAAGAGAAAGACCAAGGAGCCGATCGGCGAACAAGTGAATCATCAGTGGAGTCAATTGGAGTTGGATGGCTGGGCAGACTTGGCGGCCAAGCTATGAGGTAGTGGTGGGGTTATCAGTCACTAGGCTCAGAATCGGGGGTCGAGAAGAATTTGATACGGTCGTTCCCTGAACATCCCATGTCGGGTCGGCTGCCTCTCATACAAGGGCGGATGGGACGTATGGACGACGGCAGCTTTCAGCCCTCGTCCATGAAACTTCGGCTCTACCTCCGCGTCCCCGTCCCAGCTCATCGAAAAGCCCTCACGCGCATCCTCCTTTCCTCCCACTCCCTTGGGGTTGAGCTCCTGCGCTACCAAGAACGGCTTAGGCCCCCGGTACCCAGACTTGCAAGGCTATGCCGCCTATGCTTCCGGGACGTGGAGAGCGAGGGTCACGCACTCTTGGGTTGCAGCTCGCCCGTCCTTATTGAGTTGAGGCGTCACTTCCTCACCGACATCTTTACGACACATTCACAATCCCTCGGCAGTGGCCATCCATGGACGACTTTATACGACATCTCGTACAGACACGGAACTTTGATATCATACAGCGGCTTGCAAAATACACATACGACGTACTGGCTCATTACTCTACTACCCCACTTTTTAGACCCGCAGGATACACATACAGCGTATTGGGATAATTCTAGTATTTCTCATTCCCACATACTCAATTCTGGACACCAGGCCGCCCTGGGGCTCTGACTCAGTCTCGTTTGACCCACCGGTATTTTTTCCTCTTTTTGGTACCGACCTAGCTGGGGAGATGTTTGACGGGGGTACTCAGGTTGTGAAGTGGTGAAAGGAAGAGAGTATCCGTAACATACAATTGACACATATGTAGTACGGGCCCCGGCTGTTTCTTAACGGGACCGCGCCGGTATACATCCTCCTCCTCCTCCTCCCATCAACAAAGAAGGTTCACACCCAGAATATTCTACTCGTGACCTCGAGTTGCACCCGCCGATTGGAGTCAAGGTAAACCTCCGGCTTCAAAGCCGAGAATAACGAATCCCGTGGTTCGGTGTCACTTTATATACCCCAAGATGTCGATAAATAAGGACCAGTGTTTAAGATTCAGACTGGATGGATTTTATGGCGAAGCACCATCCTCGTCTCTCAATGTTATGTTGAGCAACCAGAAAGGAGACTGAATGGATGGACCGCCATGGGCATACTCCTCTTCTGTCTTAGCATCTTCACCGTAAAAGCCGGAGCATCCTCTATGACACGTCTCTTCTAAGTCCAACAAAACCAAAACGAGGCAACACAGCACGGATGTCATGGAGTAGGACAAACGACGTGGGGTTTGACGATCCAAGCATATGAAGGAGGAGAAAGAAGCAGGAGAGTATGGTAGACAGGATGGAGCCAGGGTACTGTATAGGAGAAGACACTGCGAGGTGGTTAACTTCAAGCTTCAAGCTCCGAGTCGGCGGTGCCTGGCACTCGAACTAATTTTGTGACTCTCAGATTGTTAACCACCTGTGAAATAGTGTTCAAAGTGTTTGACTCTCGAGGTCTCGGGCCTTGCATTCTGGGCCTCTACATCAGTTCGCTTCAGTGTTGAACTTATACTCAGTGATAATGCCGTGACGTCATACTATCCCACGGTTGGTTTCCTCCTTAGCGTCTATAACGACAGGCGACTACGATTTTTAAATCAATGGATATGTTAATTCCTGGTAGGCCAGTATTATTGAACATATTACTGGACACGTTCGGCATGTCGACGCGTCGCGGCTCACCGATCCCATATTATAATTTCTTCATGTAAGACACCACACGATCCTCCGAATCAACACAGAGTGAATCCTAATTTCGTCACTTGTACCTTGTCAGCATTAATATTCATCTCCTTGGCCGGCATAATTTGCCTTGAACTGATGACCAGGCGGAGTTGGTAGATTAACAGACCGGGGATGTGTGGCAGTTTATAAAAACAGAGTCCTGAGCGACAAGAGAAAAAATTCAAAGATGGCTAGCAGTACATTGTTCGGAAAGGAGTAGGTGAACAGAACACCACATCAGGTCTGGGGCCATGATCGGTTTATGCCGTTTTCGTTTTTGCTTCCTATGTAGTGACGTTCAAAGGGATCAAAGATGAGACATTCTCGAAGAACCGGGTGCGGAAACCGCTAGACTGCGCGAATGATGAATGATCAAGACCATTTTCAAAACCACGCAGCACATACCTGCAAACTGCGCCCTCATTTGGCCCGACTATTCATTTTCCCCCAGAATCCTCAATCTGCAAGACATTAAAGTTGACAATGAATCACAGCGATCATAATGCGCGCATACCGTCTGCAAGCCAGGCCAGTGCACAGACCGTCGAGAAAATGGACCTTCGTTGTCCCATACAATTTCGGAGGCCATCGGCGTGGTATCTGAGATTAACGTGGGGCTCGGCGAGAGGGGCTCAAATTTAAACTTGTACTCCACAACTGAGCGATCCCTGTGAGCCCTTCGAATACCATGGGTGACTTGTTTATGACGTTGCAAGTTTGACCCTACCCCTGCAGAGAGTGATTATCCATCGCGGTGACCTGAGTATGGAGCATCAAACCGAATCGCTTGGCACAGCCGGGAAAATTGCAGATGAAGGCTGCAAGAAAACAGGCTGAAGATGAGGGCGTAAGGGCTATGAAAGCCGGTCCATACTTACACTGTTTGCTGGTGTGCATATTTTCGTGTGTTCGAAGATCGGAAGGTCTGAGGGGCAATGAGTCCAACTCAACGGCCGTAACTGAACTAACTTAGTAAATGATTCAGAGCATAGAAGGCAGCTGTACATCTTCTGGAGTTTAGTCAAGTGATGTTCTTTGTGCCTGCTATACTCTGCCACTGAGTGCGTTGAAGGCAAGCAAGGAATGGGCCTCGGAGAGCCTACTGAAAGAGAGGTAAGATTTCCGAGATCGCTCTTCGTGTTGAGTAGCTCGTCTGAGGAATTGGAACTGTACCCGAGATTAATCAAGTATATTTGCAAAAATGGGAAATGCGAACATGGGAACAAAATAATCAGAGCCAGTGTTCGGAGCGAGCGGAAGGTTGGGCGGAAGACACCGGTCTGGCCATCTGTACCCGAAGATCTTAAACGGGAACCTGATTTAGGGAAGACGTACTTGTGAAAAGATTTGTCACCCAAGATGGAGTCATTTGTGGGGGAAAACTAGATCGTCGGGGACGGTATAGGTAAGTTCGGCTGGGTATGTCACCGGTATGGACTCAGATGACCAGTCAAACGTGTTCCTATGCCCAGCGGACCCAATAAGCTCAACCGCCGTGCATCTTGATCCAGACGTACCGGTGCGCTCCAACTCCCGGAGCAACCCCCAATCTGAGATAACTGGTACCCCCCGGCGTGTATTGAGGATGGATTCGGAGAGCGTAGATTTTCGAGATTGCTCGCCGTGGTGAGCAGCCCGGCAGAAGAATTACTTCTGAACCGAAGACGAATCAAGTCAATCGACAAAAAGTGCGAACCACTCACATGGGAATGAAATCATCAGAGATATTCGCACTCTGAGTGGGCAGACATCGTTCCTGCCATCTGGGATAACACAGATCAGCCAGGTACTTGATATAATACAACCACTCACCTGGGGAAAGATCTGTTACCCAAGATGGAATTATCGGGGGGAACTTTTGCTCTTTCTTTCGGGAAGATTTGATCGTGGGGGGGGATCGAGACACAAGCAGCTGCAGGTTCGGTTGGGCAGGCGACCGGCACGTTGGACGTCGTGTTCCTAGATGACGAAGCCGTATTAACGAAAAGACTGAGCAGACGCCATCCCAAATACTGGCCAAACTCACTGATGCACTTCGTCGAACGAAGTAACCTCCAATCGAGGGTAGTTATTCCCCAATGCGCGGGTTAAACTCGGGTAGCGAGTGACAACCGCTGCCGGGAATTGCGGGCAGAGGTTGTATTTTATCGTTGAGATTTGGCGAACCATAGTAGTTGATGATGATATATGATGGCTTTTGCTAGCTCACAACATTTCGTTGTACCAATTCCCTGTTTTTTTATTTTATTTTTTGAGCCGAGAGCACGTTCAGTGACGTTCTGTCCTTTATTAATTTGACCCACCGGCAGATGTAACTCGGAAAACAGCGATGGCGCCAGAAATTCCGTCCCGCGGAGGTGCTGCCCGTCCTGACCGTGACGTTCACCAAGCTGGAAAGTTTGAGGCAATTAGGCAGATGAGGAGGTATATATCTGGAAATCGGAGCGATGCCGGCCAAACACTTGAGTGGAGTTACGGCGCAAGTCATGAGAACTCGCGAAGGTTCCCGAGGGAATTATAGGGAGGCTCATGACACGTATTCACATCCCAATAATAGTTGTCCAGAGGAAGAATCTCTTCGCCAGTGAATGAACGCAGCTCGAGCCGAAATAGGGAACCCAGAGCTCGAAGGATGAATTGGAGCCTGTTGTAATCCTCAAAATTCAGGCGGAAAGCTAACAGAGGCCTCACAGCGGGCGTTTTCGGGATAGTCCATAGGTAATCACAGCGTGTCCATGGCATGCCTTCGAATGGTGGTCGTTTGACGTCAGCTGGCATGTAACCAATGGTACCCTAGATGGGTGTCATATCTAGTCTAAGGTCGAGACACGGCAACAGACGGTCCATTCTATTTTGTGGAGGCCTCAGGCGCCGACAGAATCATGATATGCGAACGGACTATGTACTTGGCCCAGTTATTCTTGTATAGTAGTCTCAGGCCACCTGCCTTGTCTCTTCAGTGATATCCACGAGCGCGAAGGACAATCCTATCCGCAGATTTGGAAACAATCGAAGATAACGGGTTTCCACCGACAAAAATGTAGAGCTCCGGCTACTCTCGGCTGTGCGAGTATGCCGCTCGCGAGCGAAGTACCCCAAAATTTCCTTCAGCTATGGCAGCCCGGGCCGGTTTCCTCGGAAAAGGTATTTGGAGGAGAATTGGCCGATGAAAGTCACGAAAGAATCCAAGAGTCTATCCTCCACCAGGGGATTTGCAACGCCGTCAACTCTAACTCTAACACACCCGAAAAACATCGAGAACCTCCGCAGGCTCGAATTTTTCCACCTCGATCCCATGGCCCTCCCAATCCTCCAGAGACGAAAGCGCAGGTGCGAGCCTGAATCTAGGAAGCGGCAGCCCGTGCTGTTGGTGCGAACGCACTGCGTCTAGGATGGCACCCCGCACGCCCTCCGCGGCAGTCGCCCCCGCCGTCAGCGCTACCGTCCCGAGCACGTGCCATGTGTCCGAGCTCGGGACGACGAGGCCCCTGAGGAGGTCCGGCGCGAAGCATTCGTTGACCAGAGTTAGCGAGGACAGAGCGGGGAACAGTCCGAACGGGGGGTGTGAGGTCGTGTCAATGTCAGGGAAGGGAATGCTCGTCTCGCAATGACACGCGCAACGCTTGACGAAGCAGAACGAGGTCAAGGCCGCGAAGGAGGCGCGCGGGAAACTCCTACAGTTGCAGAGCTCAAAGATATGGTCGCCATGCAGGCCATCGATCGCGAATTCGGTCAAGGAGGGCGTGTCGAAGCTGTCGATTGTGGCAAGCCAGTCATACGCGTCGTCATGCCCCGAAACCACGAGAAAGAGGGATTTGAGAGAGGGGATGTGAAACTGGCGCTGTACTTTCATGGCGCCGATGTCGAGGTGGAGATACACCAACAGAGGGCATTGGACCAGGATCTCGTCCAGGGTCTCGCTGTTCCCGTCTAATTCCTCCCGATCGTGCCGCAGCTCTAGGTGGTCAGAGACGCGGCCCACTGAGGGATGGGCAATTCGAGTCGCAAATCATGCAATTCGAGAAACGTCAGTTTCGGCGCGCCGCCCAGGAACAGTTTAGCACCTCCCCAACTAGAGTGGCCAAGCTTCACAACTTCGAGACGCCGCAGATTGGGCGCCGCAAGATCGCAGAACGAGTCTACTATCAGTTGTCCGCCGCCCACGACGCGCAGGCGCCATATTCGGTCGATATGCCGGACAATTTGGTGGAGCCGTTCGGCGACCAGATCGCGTGTCGACTCGTCTTTCAGCTCCGAACGGAGCTGCAGGGTTGCTGATATGGTACACTCCTGGGACCGGCGCAACGTAGAGCTCGAAAATTTCGACCGATCCTTTGACGTGCAGGTCGACCGCTGCGTGTGTCCACAGCGCGGGGCGTGCCGAGCATGACGATTCGGAGGCGACGACAGATGTGTGACAGTGTCCGCTCTGTTTCAGGCACCGCAGCTGCGATGCCTTCAAGCAGCTCGTTGGTAGAGAAGTAATCGTGGTTGTAGTCATTCCATCGAAAACTTGGAAAACAAGTGGAGGTCTCGAATCAGTGCATGGCCAAATGGAGAACGCGCTTGCTTACCTTTCCTGGAGTTAACGTTCGGGCCACCAAGGCAAAGGGTTTCCAATGCATTTTATTTGGTATAAATTACTATACTGTACTGTATATAGACACAGGCTATTGCTCAATGCTGTAGGTAAAGAAAATGTGGAGAAAAAATAGCAAAGCAGATTCCAAAACCAAAACCAAACGGATACCCGCGCCCCGCCAAATACTTTCTTTTGACTTCTCCTTCGCTGTATCTTCTCTTTCTTCCTTCGACTTGAAGTCAGTCTCGCTCCTCGAGTCCTCCACCACCCGCGTGCCCCGCGTCCTGGCGCATGCGCGTCAATCCCGCCTTCGCGGGGGTCCGCAACGCGACACCAAAGCCCGTCCAGCAAAGACGGCCGCGCGCCTACCCCGACCCCGTGCTCGTATTCGATGGGAGCCTCAACAGCAGCGGTGGCGGGCGCTTCCCCTCGCGCAGGGGTGAAGACGCGAGACCTACCGGCGCCGCCGGTGGGTCGGACGAGTGCCGCGCTGCTTGCCCTGCTGCGCCTGTGCCTGCTCCTCTTCCTCTTGTGCCCGCTCCTGTGCCCGCTCCGCCGCGGCTTCGCCCGCGTCCGTCTTTGCGTCGTCGGGCGCTTCCTGTTCCTGTTGCCGTTCCCGTTCCGCCTCCACGGCGCTCGCCTTATCCTTCTCCTCGCGCTCGCGTTTCTCCGCTGTTGTCACCGGTCCCCCACCGGCGGTGGCATCCCGCATAATCTCCTTCTCCACCCCTCCCACAGTTGCTGCCGCCGCCCCCGCCCCCCAAGCCGGAAAGTCGAAATACCCCTTCGGCTCCTGCATCGCATGCATCCCCAAAGAACCCCGGGCTCCCTCCTGCTCCGCCCGCACCGGGACCGTACGCGTACGGCGAGTGCCCGGGATGATGCAGCGGCGAGTGCTGCCCCCGCCGGTGGCTGATGCTGCAGCATATGCGGGCGGCGGCTGCCCCACCGGCGCGCCATACACGCTCCCCTCGCCCGCCCGTCCCCCAAAAGGCCCCGGGCGACAGCGCGCTGGGCGGCCCAAGGACGCCGCCGACGCCCATGCCCATGCCCATCGCGCCCATCATCGCGCCGCCGCCCATGCCGTTCACGCCGGGCGGGGGGGCGCGTGCGCGTAGGCCGGGAAGTGCGGCTCGTTCGGCGTCGCGAGCGGCGTCATGTTCATGAAGTGTGCTGTCCAAGAAATGGGCGTCAGCTCTGCCCAATATATCCCAAGAGCGCGTAAACTCACCGCCCGTCGGCGTCATCGCCCCCGCCGCCCCCGCCCCGCCTAGCGCCATCCCAAAGTACCCGCCCTGCATCTGCGACGCGAGCGCCTGCTGCTGCGGCGACGGCATCGGGAGAAACGAAAACGGCGGCAATGCTCGGCGTGATGGGCGGGAGCCCCAGCGGCGTCAGCGCGTACGCCGGCGGCGCAAACGCCGGGTGCACGTTCCCGTGCCGTTTCCATTCACCACTCCGTTCATGTTCCCGTTCCCGCCCCCGTTCCCGTTGTGCACATGAGGGTGCGAGGCGTACACGGGATTCGCATTCGCCGCTGGATGCTGCTGGCTGCTGCTGCTGCTGCTGCGCGGGGCCCGCCATATTGGGGTTCGCATTCGCATTCGCGGTCGGTCCAGATCCCGAGGCAGCAGCCCGACGAAGCCACAGTCGAAAGCGGCGGCGGTGGCAACGCGATCGGGCCCGGGTGGTGCGGGTGCGGGTGCGGGTGCGGCGGGCTCCGCTTCGCGGCCGTCCCAGGCCGACTCGTGCTGGTGCTTCCGCTGGCACTCGCACTTGTTCCGCCTGCACCTGCATTTGCGCTCGCACCTAGCGTGCTCGCACCCGCGCTCGTCCCGCCAGCCGTATTCGGGCTCGCAGCCCGCCCCACCGCGCTCGCATAGCTCGCGGGCGGGCTGCCCGCGCTGCCCGCGCTCGACGGTGGCGTCGGGAGGCTCTGTCCTCCTGCTTCTCCCACTCCTCCTCCTACGCCCGCTTGCGTCTCCACCCGCGCCGTTGTGCTCGCCGCCGCCGAACTCGAGCTCGGAACCGGCGAAGCCGACGCCGACGCCGAGGACGCAGACGCAGACGCAGACAACGCCAGCGCCTGCTGCATCTGCAGCTGCTGCAGGAGCGACGGCTGCTGCTGCTGCTGCTGGGCGGGCTGCTGTGCCTGCGGCTGGTGTGGTATCAGCGGCGAATGGTGTTGTTGTTGCTGCTGCTGGTGCTGTTGGACCATTGAGCCGGCCGAAAGCCCCTCGAAGCCCAGCCCCAAGTCGAATTGCGCCGCGTCAAAGTCGAACGGCTTGCCGCTGCCGCCGCGGTCGATGTGCTGCTGGAGCTGTTGCTGAGATATCCGGGGCCGCAGGGACTGCTGCTGTCGGAGGTGCTGCTGGTGTTGTTGTTGCTGTTGTTGCTGCTGTTGCTGTTGTTGTTGTTGCTGCTGCTGCTGCTGCAGCTGCAGCGCCGCGCCCGTATACTCCCCCAGATCAAAGTCGTAGTCGTAGTCATAGTCAAAGTGACTCCCACTCCCACTCACACTCTCACTCTGTCCCGACACGGGCGGCGCGGACGACCCGAACGCGGACGACGGCGGGATGGGCGAGAGCGACATCGAGCTCAGGGACGCGAGGAGGCCCATGTCGAACCCGTTTCCGCTCTGGTTGGGGCTGAGGGAGCTGAGCGGGTTGAGCGGGTCGAAGCCCGCGGTGGCGGGGGAGAACTTGTCGTAGTGCACCTTTAAAGTGCGGGCCGTTGTATTCGTATCTGAATTTAAAAGACAGTTAGTATTGAGTTTGAGAGAAGGGAGAGAAGGAAGGAGGGCAGTCAAAGAAAAACAGAAAGAAAGTAGAGGTAGAGATAGACAGAGGCAGCCGTGCATCCCTCCCCTCCCCTCTGCCACCCAAAAAAAAGCGAAAAGGAAAGGAAAGGAAAGGACGGAGGAGGATGGAAGCCTGCAGGAAGCCGGACATCCCTCGTCTTCCATCTTCCACCTGCCGTCTTCCGGCCTCCGGCCTCCGCCCACCAAGAAAAAGAGACGCGCGGACCCGTCACCCCCACAAAAAAGGGCGAGTCGCGCCGGCTGCAGCTGCATGCCCCGGCCCGGCCGCCCCTCCCCAAATCCAGCCGCAAGTCGTCGTCCATCCTGGAATAATAATAAAACAGGAGGCCCGGCCCCAATCCACACCAAATCCAAATCGACACTAAACCCAGAACCCCAGCACATCGCCAAACCATCCAAGAAAACCACAAACGGGCGCGAGGAGCAGTTAACCCCCATGTTGGGCGAGGCAGACACCCCGGAACGGAACGGCGAAAGGCAAAAAATAAATCCCAAGTGGCGGGTAGATTTAGATTAGACGGATGCAGTACGAAGCGCAACGCAACGCGGCGCAACGCGACGCAAGGGAGTAGCGGATAGGCTGTCGGCTGTCCAGGGTGAGGCGCTGGGCTGGACCCTGGCAGATGAAGCGGAGATGAAGCAAGATGAAAAGATGAAAAAACGAAATGAAAGATGAAAGATGAAAATGAAAAAGACGCGGGAAGAGCACATCCACCGTCTCGCAAAGAAAGGAGACAGTGGGGACGAGAGATCAGACGCGTCGCGGTCCCAGCCATGCCAGAAAGCCCGCCCAAGTATTCGATCCAAAGGGGCAAGCCGGAAGAAGCAACGGAAAAAGGAGCGACGACTCCAGCAGCCAGCAGGGCAGCAACTCACCCCGAAAACATTCCGACGGCTCTCCGGGCGTCCTTTTCGGTCGCAAAGACGACTGTGCCGAAACCGCGGGAGCGGCCGTCTGGGCCGAGGGCGACGTCTGCGCGGACGATGGTGCCGGCCTGGCGGAAGAGGTCCTTCAGGTCTTGCCACTGGACGTGGAAGGGGAGCTACCAGCAGTATCAGTACGATAGAATATAATATAACGGAAGAAGAGAGACGGACATTCCCGACAAACAAATTTCGCCCGACAGGCGACGCAAACTCCTCTTCGGGCGTCCACGGCTGGTCAAAGTCGCGGACGCGGTCGGCGCGCACCTCGAGGATGCGCCCCTGCCACGAGTAGCCGCTGAACATGTCCACGGCGCGGCCGGCGTCCTCCGCGGTCGCGAGCAGCACGGTGCCGTACCCGCGCGAGCGGTTGTCGGGGCCGAGGGAGACGTCGGCGCGCAGGACGGTGCCGGCGCGACGGAAGATGGTCTTTGAGGTCCTGCCAGCGGACGCGGTACGGGAGGTTGGCGACGAAGAGCTGGGTGCGGGTGTCGCGGAGCGGGAGGGGAGGCGCCGCGGGGGTCGTTCTGGGCGGCGGCGGTGGCCATCTGGATGACGGCCTCGATGTCATCGTCGGAGGGTGTCGGGGCTGTGGGGGACGACGGCGAGGACGTCGTGGTGGTTGTGGCCATCGAGCTCGAGGAGCTCCACAAAAACGTCATTTGGATCACTCCAGTGCGGTGCTCGCCAAACTTCTACTCCACGGCGGCCACCCCTCGAGTAAGTAGCAAGTAGCAGCTAACATCTAATCATCGCCAGACAACGCGTAGATATTCTCTCTATACAGTCCGACGCGGTCTAGACGCGGACTTGGCCGTCCGCGCTTCACTGTTTTGTGCGCCAACTACCCGTTCCCTGGAACCACAACTCTGGGTCGCTTCTCTTTACTGAAAATATCACGTCCAAAGTTCAACGGGGTACTTTGGTGACCTCCCCGTCGTCTTTTCTCCTCAAATTCACTTCTCAGGGGTCCGAGTCTCCTGCGCGCCATTCCTCGGGATCCTGCTCAACTTTTCTTGGCAGTTGTTTCTGTCAAGTTGGTGGCGCTGAAGATCAACAGCGCGTTTGCGTCATTTGGGCCTCGACCACCATCAGCGAGTTTAAACCTGCGCGGTATTCCGTCTCATTTTTGCTTTGTGCGTGGGGAAGAGTCCTCTTGGGCCATCTTTCTGAATCTTCAACGGAAGACTGGATCGTAGTGTACTGTACTATTTCCACCAATCGTTCACGATGTCCGGAATTTTCAGATGACCGAAAATTTTCCTTTTGAATTATGGCGATTTTTAGACCTTGCACAACTTGGGTGTCACCCGTCACCTGAACACTTGGTCGAAATGGTACAGTACTCGACTCGACCGCGCTGCATCTCGTACTACGCACGTCTCACATCCGCCCTCGTTTTATTCTTCGTCCCTCACTTTCCGCCGGGTTGAATGACGCCGGCTGGCAATGGGATTGCACAACCGCGGTTTCGAGACGATTGGCTTGGCTTGTCGGAACATCTGATCGCTAATCTTTCGTGCCCAATGCGATGGTGGTTGTGGTGCACCAACCAATTCTGCCTTCAAGCTATGACTCTGCTCTGCTCGTATGCTTCAAGTTGTCTGTCTGTCTGCCTGTCTCTCACCTAAACTGACGACCGACCGACCTATCTTCCCTTCTTTACAACTCCCGACTGACTTGTCCCACCTCGAAACTTTTGTCGGCTCCTCTGGTATCACAACGGAGAAAGGTCGAACGCACCTGTACGCTATATGGTACAACACCAGGCTCGGGCGATAGCTGTTCCAATAGCTCCTCCAATCCATAATGGCGGGGACTGGCCACACGGACTCCCATAACAATAATTTCAGCCTTGGACGTGAAACCCGTGCACAAACTTACCGCACCGCCACGGAGAAACCCCGAGACGCCAGTGCTATTGTCGCCTAATATACCGGGAACAAAAGAACGCCTAGCGTAAATTCGAACATCAATTGTTCCGACCCACAACACTCTTGTTTTCGATTGCACTGCCAATGTGGCCAAAGAACCACAGACGGGAAACAGATGGATGGGCATAATTTTAATGAAGGAGCGAAGTGATAAGGCGAGAATCGCATTTGAAGCTGTTGTGAATCGTAATTTGATAAAGGACGGTCAGGTAGGAGACGCTTATCCCACTCTTATGATGGAAATTTAAATCGAAATCCGTTTTAAAAGCGTGGCTAAAGCGCGTCTACCCTGACTGCCCCAATTGGCATAATTATCACCGCACGTATCTCGGGTCCGTTACTGTCCGCTTCCCAACTCATTAAAGCGGCGCGGGGACCCCTCCTTTCCTTCACCCACCTCTGGCATACCCACCATGACCCTCCTCCGAGTCGCTGCTCGCAGTCTTTTCACAGTTCGTCCCCATCGTCACGCCATGCGACGGGTCACCTTCGAGCCTGTCTCGCGGCCAAGGACTCTCACCGGCAGGATCGCTGCGTTCCACCAGTCCTCCATACGCCAAGCGACTATCGAAGAACGTGTCAAGAAAATTATCGCGGAGCAGCTGGGTGTCAAGCAGGAAGAGGCGAGCTCCACTTCCCCAGACAGCCAACGCTGGAAAATACTCATCCGACTGCCCGGAAGGTTATCAACACGGCGAGCTTTGTCGAAGACCTGGGTGCAGACAGCTTGGATACTACTGAACTTGTGATGGCTTTGGAAGAGGTGGGTGGGGTGTTCAATACAGTCTCATGGAAATGGCTTGTTCATTTACTGATTCTCCTCGCTGAATCCCAGGAATTTGACACCGAAATCCCAGACGAAGAAGCGGAGAAGATCACGACGGTACAAGCAGGTACGTTTCCAGGTCGACGTCCGGCTCTCGGTTTTTCATCTGCTAACCTCGACAATTTAGCGATTGACTACGTCAACGCTCACCAAGCTTAGGGAATGGGTAGAAGTGATATATATCCCAATAAATGTACACCGTTCTGGGTCTTGTAACACCCAACAATCATTTTTTCAAACTCACCCCCATGCTCGTCGTCTGAAGTCTGCGGCGATTCCCTTGAGCTAAGTGTACCTCGTGATCGTACCCACTCTTCTTCAGATTCGTCTTGGAGTCATGATGGAGTGGAACAAGATGAACCATTGACACCATCATCATGATATTTCGCTGTATTTCGCCTCCTATAAGTTGTCTTGACACATTTAGGCCCAGTTCTACGCGTTCAAAATGTCAAAACTACTGGCTCTGGGAAGGTATTTTACGATTTGCAGCTTAACAAAGCCAATTCCTCCAAAATGACCTTAGGCGGGGTGTTGTCATGGACGGTACGGAAAATTAGTGGCGTCGCTGTGGAAGGTTTGTTGAATTGCCAAATGAGTTCAATCAACCGCAGGAGCAGGTATTCTGAGTTTTGCCTCAAAATTTTTCGATTTCTGTATCAATGGAATGTGAAGTCGTGCACACCAAGACGCCGGAGCAAAAAAACGGAAACGTAGTGGCTCATAGACACCTTGTTTTTGCGAATTTCGCCCATCCTGTCGGCTTTTCGGATGGCTCATTTACTGGCTTATCAGTGGTTCACCGACAGTATCGGTACGACGGTGGTTCACCGATTTCGAGAATCTACGCATATGTGAGCTCCGTTCAAAATGGATATTCGTACGCGCTAACATCTCTGTCCTACAATAAACTAATAAACCGCCCAGCCCACCTTCCCTTCAAGCTTCCGACTTGCCCCACCTTCAAAATTTTGTCGACTTCCATCCCGACTCAGGACTAAGCTTCAAGCGTCAAGGCTCAGCACTCAGGCCTCAGGACGAAAAAGTCAGCAATAAATATCAATTACTAACAAATTCAACTCATCCGCTACCTGCATACGTAAATACTTACTTGACGCCTACAGAGTCAAGTTCTCCCAGACCTGTGTCAGTCCTTGCTCGGTTCGACGTGATTCACCGAATTTCAACATTTACGCAAATATACCGTTCAAACTGGATCAATTCGTTCACTGAGTTCGCCGTGAGACCCGACGAAGGCTGCTTGGCACAATTTCGATGTCTTCCGTTCAAAATGGATTCATTCGTAAGTGCTAATATCTGCCGCCGGCATGCAAGTTTACCGTGAATTTAGACATCGGGGCGGGGCTTGCTTGGCACAGTATCGGTGTGAGAAAATTTCCCCGGCCTCGATATAAATACGGGCTCTGGTATCGATTCACACAACATCCAAACCGTTCGCTTTCTCAACTTGAACAAACCAACCTCACATCCATAATGCGCACCTGTACCTCCATCCTCGCCATTCTCATGGCAATCTTATCCCAACTCGCACACCTCTCTCTCCCTAGCGAACTGGACGCGCGGCAAGGGCGCCCAAATCAACTTCTACACCGACACCCAATGTACCGCCTACCACGGCGAAGTGGCGGCATGGTGGAACCGCGCGCCGCTGGTCGCCGTAGAGCCGGCGCAGCCGGGATGCATCACCCTCGACATGCCCGGGGACTCCCTGAGCATCAACACCGCCGCCATGTGGGCCTACAGCGCGGGGACGCAGCCCGCGGAGGCGGCTGGATATTGCGTGTTTTATGACGGGTTCGAGTGCAACGGGCAATCCATCACGGTCTTGTCCTTTTATCATTTGAATGGACCGGGCTGTCAGCCCTCGAGAAGTTCCGGCGGGTACCTGTGGAAGAGCGCCAAGTGCTATATTATTTAGGCCGCATGGATTGGTAGGAGGAAGAGGCTACCAATTGGGGTGAATGAAGGCGTTATAGCTATATATCATCGGTTCAAATTCCGGCAGAATGTACCTTGGCTTTCCTTTACGCATGAGAAACTTAGATTGTTCCACCACATAATCCGCCAGCCTCCATGCCGTTTGATTATCAGTCGTTCGAAATAAAATCACTACAGAGTTAGAGCCGAGCTCAGCTGGGCCGGTTATGTTAAGCTGAGTTTGAACATCGCCGAGATGCCCGGGTCATAAAAATATCCATGCCATCTCGAAAAAATCGACACAATGTCACCTTCCGCTGCAGGGCCCATCCGTCCAGCCTCACCTGGCTGACAACTTCTTGACTGAAGCAAGATAACCTTACAATAGAGTCATATGTTTTTACAACCTTTGGTGAGGAAATTTTCACGGTGGATGTATAAATACAGGCGTATATGAGTACTAGTCTTGGCGTATTATCACTGGTGTCTGATCAGCCTGAGTGCGACGCAGTATCGGTCCCATATGGTTCACCGAATTGGAAAACCTTCCTCCGTTCAAACTGGAACAATTTGTTGACTAGGGCGCCATAGTCAAGTGCGTTGTAGCTCACCGCAAGTGCGATGTCCTCCGTTCGAACTAGACTCATTCATATGTGCTAACGTCTGCTGCCTATGTGCAAGTCAAACGTAAATTTATCCAAGACCGGGCTTGCTTGCCACACAGTATTAGTACGACGTGGTTCACCGAAATTCCCCAAGCCTCGATATAACTAGGGGCTCTAGCATAGATCCATTCTTACGCGGTCACGTCTGCCGCCCATGTGCAGTTTGACCGTAAATTTATACAAGACCGGACTTGCTTTGCACAATATCGGTACGACCTGGTTCACCGAAAAATTCCCCGGGCCCAATATAAATACGGGCTCTAGTATCGATTCAGACAACATCCCAACTACCCGACTTCTCCAATAAACCTCACATCCGCAATGCGCAACAGTACCTCTATACTCGCCATTCTCATGGCAGGCCTATCCCACTTCGCACACCCCTCCCTCGCGAACTGGACGCCTTTCAAGGACGCCCAAATCAACTTCTACACCAACACCCAGTGCACCGCCTACAACGGCGAAGTGGCCGCGTGGTGGGACCGTGTGCGCCAGGTGGGTACAACCGACTACCGCCTAGTGGCGGATTGCATCATGCCCGGGAACTCCCTGAGCATCAACACTGCCCGCTTGTGGCCGTATACTCATACGGGGACGGAGCCCGCTGCCACGGATGGGTATTGCCGGCTTTATGACGGTTTTGATTGCAGGGGCAACGTGTTCACTTCCCATTATAGCATCAATGTAGGAGGGACCTGTCAACCCTCCAGGAGCGTGGACGGGTGGCTGTGGAAGAGCGCCAGGTGCCAGGTCGTGTACTAGGGCACGCGTCGATGAGCAGGAGAGGGGTCAAGCAGTTGCGGGGAATGAAGGGCGATGAAGGGGTTGTAATCGGTTCAAATTCTGGCGGAGTGTAATAGTTTGACTTACTAGAGTTTGTTTCACGTCTGAGGAACATGGATGTCGGGTATTTCACCACATAATCCGCCAGCCTCGGTGCCGTTTGATTATTGACATCCCTCCCTATGGCCTCCCCCTTTCCCGTTGACGGGACCCTGGGCGCAGCTTTCGTCGGGTTTTCTTTCAGCTGTGTTGCGTTCGGCGTGATAACGAATCAAACCTACACCTACTTTCAGCGCTACCCAGCAGACAAAATTGCCTACAAGCTCATAGTGTGTTCTTATCTCTATCTTAATCGTTACCCTTGGAACCTCCGTCTTCACAGGTAGGGCATCAAATGAATCACAGGTCGTCCTCATTCGGTGCGTCTGAACCTGATCTTCGACTCCGTTCCCCCTCTCACCACCGTCCAGGACGTTAGAACTGATTGACCAGATCCTCATCGAACACGCAGTGTATTTCTACACCATAACGTGCGTGTCCGCTACTAGCATTTTTGCATTCGGAACTTACGCAAGGATCCAGAAACTACAACCAACCTCTTGTATTACTTATCGAGCCCGTAGCATGGTCACTTATCGTACGTGATCATTAGACCCTTGGTTTGATCGATTACTCGTTAATGGCCAGTTGTACTGTAGGTTCAATTAACCGTTGGAGTGAGTGCGGTAGCTCGCTGTATCAACATCTCAGCGCTCGTCGCAGGCAATAATTGGGACCATCGTACGCCTGTGAATACCCGCGTGGAGAATCTGTTCGAGACACCGACATCATTGTATCTTACAGATGCTTTGCGATGCGCGCGTGGCGATGTCAGTATAATTCTTTCTTTGCTCTCTACAAATGGAGATTAAAGTACCTTTCAGTTAGCCAACGGAACATTACAGTCACCGCCATCGTGGTGAGCTTTTCCGTTTTGCGCCGACTTGATAACCCAACTAAAACAACAATAAAGGTGGTGCTAACACTGTGCGAGCTGGGTAGATTTCCCATTTCTCAAGCGGGATAGAGGAGGATTGACTTGGTGCCGCAGGTCTTGCCATGGGTACGCGGTGCTTTACCTCAGCCTGGACTGATGCAAATTGCTGTACAGCGTACTTATACTGTTAAAAGGTGGGCGTTCGCTTGATTGATTGAACTAATTCCACCTACTCAGACGAGAACATTACCCAGCTTCCAAACTCCATATTTAATTTTACTCCCGATATATAACGTGCGTATGCACGACTCCAACCGCGGGATATTCAGCGTCTTACGTGCATCAGGTCCTGGCGTCCATTTCTCTCGGCGCAGGTGCACTTGCTGATATATTCACGGCGTCGGCGCTATGTTTCTTCTTACGGAGATTTCGCACCGGAAATCAAAGGCCCGCAATTTCGGTTTCTTTTTTTGTGGGGTTGTTTAATAACCAACTTACAGAGCGGACTCCCTCGTCAACACTTTGACCGTCTATGTAATCAACACCGCCGCATTCACCGCATCTATCAGCATTCTGAACCTAATCTTTGTTCGACACCTAAATCTCTTCCTTCCGTCCGCCACAACCGCGAGTTTAGTTTGATGGACTCTCTTTCGCACTGCAGTACGATCTCAGCCCGCGCACGTTTCGGTTCATGGCGTTCTACTTCATCCTTTGCAAACGTCAGTCATGTCCCATCCTTATCCCTTTCAAATTTGAAGCAACTATCAATCAATTGCAACCCTCCCGCAGTCTACGCAATCCCCTTCCTGTGTACGCTCAACACCCGCGAAACCGTCCCCGGGAAGGGCACCGACCGCCACAATAATGGAGTCCCCAGTTCCCCAGTTCCCTGTCTGTGTCTGGCACTTCAGCGGCGCACATTTCCGCGAACCACCTCTACAGAGTCAGCCACAGTCCCCGCATCTCAAAGGTATGCAACAGAATCTCTTCTTGCTGGGACTTTGTGCAAGAAGATCCACTTATGGATTTATTTTTACGATGGCAGGTTCTAGACATAGGTATCTCCCACGAAAGTTCCGCGAGCGCGGACGTCGAGGCGCAGGTTGGCGGCGGAATATTTCTGGACCCGATGCCTTCGACTGCACGGTGCAATACCAGAGTCGGTTAAACACGACTTCATGGCTTCTCTGGACGGCCCACGTATATTCTACTCTTCATGCTATCTAACCCAAATCTGAGAGAAAGCGAAGATCCTGAGCAAATGCAGCCATAGACATTGACGAGCCTCGTCAACACCAACGACGAAAAGGTCAACAAGAACAAAGTCGAGAAAAGGACACATTTTTTCCCCATCTAAGTACTACCGCGTATCAGGGCACGCAGAGATTCTCCATAATTTCATGTGTTATCCTTTCCGACATTCTTCCATCCGCCTTCTCACGTCTCCGTCCTCCTTGTTAGTCACATCCACGGCAACTTCTCGCCAGGATTCACGGGCGGATTCTCTTCCTTTTCCCAACTGCACCCAACCAACCCCCCGGGTATATATCGATGGCTCTTACACCATACTTTGTGCTTCACCCAATGCTCCTCCTGGTGGCTCCTGCTGCAGTAGTAAGCACCCTGGCACACCGGACACTTTTTAGTCGTGAATTTGCGGCACCCTGCAACCTCGCAGGGTGCTCCAACCTTCTGTATGAGCGCTGGCAGGCCGTTCACATATGTCCCAATCTCGTTATCTATCACACGCTTGCAAATGTCCCAGTCTGATTGCTGGATAGGCTCCAAGGACGGGAAGTTGGGGTGCATGGTTGCGATGCGGAAGATCTCCTGTGTATCGTCCGAGGATGGGGGGATAGCAAGTCTGCGAGTCCCATCGTACACTTCAAAGCATGGCACACTCCTACATTCGGATGCGATGAATGAGGCAGTGGATTGAATCCGATAGAATTCATCGACTACTCTTCTCTTAGCGAGCGTTGTAGGAGTGGGTGGCGATGAAACGCAGAGGAGGTATGGCGGGATCAGTCCAGGGTTGTTGGCTCTACTGGGTGGAATCGGAAGGGTAACTTCCCCGGAGGATTTCTCGACGAGAATGACTCCGTAACCCAACGGTTTGGGATGGACGGAAGCATTGCATGACGACGTCTTGATCCTGATACGATCTAGGGTCTGCGATATCCACATAAGATCGTCTTGCAGGATCTCGGGAGGGATGTTGTCTCCTGTGTCGCCATATGCGCGCCCCTGAAAAACGACGATATCCACCTGACTGCGCAGATCCTCCCCGGCGACATAGCGCATTTGAGCATTGAATACCTATGTCATGCCAAACTTTGATTAAAGTGGGCGAGGTGATATATTGCTGTATACGAACTGCGATATCGGTGCCAGAAACAACATGGCACAAAGTCGTTCTTCCAGTCGCTCCGCAGTGAAACACAAAGGCGAAGCATGTAGCGACGAGGTCTGTGCACAAGCCGGAGATCGGACTGTCAGGGTTCAAGCATCCCCAGCCGCGCTCCTCGATTCGCTCATACTCCGTTTGAAACCAGCAGTAGGGCCAATCCAGCTGGTAATCTGCAGGTCCAACAACGAGCTCTGTGATTTTCATCGAAGCAGTTCCAGGGAGGCAGGGATGCGAGGCGTGCAGCGTGGACGATGGCAGCAAGAGGAACTTCGTGAGAACGGAATGAGTTGGCTTGGCCACCTGGGCAACACCTGGGCCACGAGGCGATGTGGTGAGATGACAGGCACACCGGAAGTTACCGAATATTGGGCGGCCCGACGTTATATGTCGAAATCTAATTCGAAATGTTGAGTATGAAGTTGGACTTGAAGTGAACTGAAAGCAAACCTGAGACTGCCAGAATCACCTTCCATTTAGGCTGCACTGAAAGCAATGTTGAAATTGGTTCAATCAGCTTTGATATAAGTTCAACTGAATGCTGATGCAATACTTTGAGTTGCAGTATCAACATCGGATGGCCATATATTTGGGAATCTTGGGCATGTGTATCCACAGGGCAACAATTTGCCCCAGGCAGATGTACATGGGGGAGATTGCCAAATATTAGGCTGTCCGACGTTGATGTCAACATGCAAAGTCTCGGCTTGCATTTCAAATCTCTCGAAATGCAAAACCGAAATTACTCGAATCAGCTTTGATTTCAGTGGGGGCCAAAATCAAAGCTGAGATCTCTAAAATCGATTGGGAACTCAGCACAACCTAAAGCAAATCTTGTACCTTCAAGTTGCTTTTCGAGTTCCTTGTCAACATCAACATCGGACCATCCAATATTTGACAAACACCGGTGTGAGGAGAAAAAGGAACAGCTGTGGTGGTGTCCGGATCAGTGACGTACATACACCTCCTGTGTTTTTCAACTCCTGCAGAGCTCCTTGTGCTGGATCCCCTGGTGGATGCGGATGAAATGCTCACTAGGCTGCTAAGACTCCACCGGCACCCAAGCAAGCATTCAATTTTTTCGGTCACCTCTCCTCATACACCAGTCTGACTTGTGCGCTGTTGTGTCCGGCCCTGAGGAATGACCTGAATATCTGATGCATTTCTGTACTGATTTTTTGATTCCCCGGCTGAATAAAAGCTTTCTGTCAAGAGGTCTCGGGTTTTCTTTCCATGTCTGACTGGTGAAATTCATCAACATTGTGCAACTCATGCTTCCAAATTCCTCGATTAAATTCCGGGCATGAACAGATTCCATGGCAGGTCCCTCTAACAAGTTTTCCACCGCTTCTCCCGATCAACGCACTCAATTGGGTACCCAGCAGAGCTAAGGGAATCTATTGACACCACATAGGACAACGTGCACGACGTTCATCTGGGATGGCTTGAAAGCATCACAAAGTTCAGGTTTTCTCTCCTCATGCAGAATCAGTTTTTTTCTTTCCTGAGCTCCCTGCAGTGTTCTTCTCAGTCCTCTGATGGCTTTCCGTGAGTCGGTGCTATGTACAACTACATGCGCAATGGGTAGATTCGACATTAACTGCTCAAACAAAATACACATCACTCTTTTCGAGTATCCTTCTCGGTGCCTCCTCATTGTACCTCCTTGAATCAGTACCTTTTAGTTAGAAGCTGTCGTCTTCTGCATTGTTTCATTAAGGATATTCCATGTCTTTAAGGTGCCGAGTGGGAGGAAGAAAACTGGTGATCGAGCAACTTTATGTGTCTATAACTCAGCATTCCATTGTTGAAATGAGCTCGTATCTTGTGACAGCCCTCGCACGAAGATATTGAGGCGCTTTTGGAACATTTGAGGCATTTTTCCTGAAACTTGTATTTTCAGCTTTTGCCCCTACCTAATTATCCTTAAATATTCAAGGACACCGGCTGGGAAAATAAAAAGGCTATCCGAAGAAACCAGATTTTTTGAGTGGGGACTGAATGAGTTATGATTTAATTAAGGTGTTATTATCGCGAACTCATTGTTTCGGAGCATAAGTTGATCATGTTTCACGTTGGGATCTTTCCTCACTTCGCGACCATTCCGACTTTGAATGTCTCATACAAAAAGTATCTGTGAACCAGACATCAAGTGTTCATGTCCCCCTAAGTTTTGAAGTTGTATATAGCTCGCTATTCCAAGTAAATCCAGAGGCGAATCTGGTAACTGGCTGGCACGAACTTGTACTAAGGCTCTACAGCACGGCGAACCCTTCCACACAGAAGTGTATCTGTTTGTGGGTTATATAAAATTCAACTTCGACTCGTTGAACATCCAACTGCTACGGACGCGAAGCTTATAGGGACATACATGCAGTGTCGAACCTAAGTGTATATGGAAGTGTTGGACTATGAATGAGCATTTATTCCTCCAAGACATTCAAAACAGTGTTGCCAGCACATATATTATGCACATGCAGACACATTGAGGTACATTGTATACAATCAGGCATATAAAGCTCCTGGTGAAGGGTATGTTCTGCGGAGGTAGGTTCGAGGGGTGATTTCCGAAGAAAATGTCCAATTGAACCAAGACTGACCAAAAAGGCTTGAAGAGGTAAAAAGTGGTACAGTATTTACTACAATGATTCTTGGTCATTCAAGAAGAACACAATGAGACAGGGAAGGGAGCTGAACCTCGACTCCTGAAGGACGAACACCGGTACCAAGCCAACGACTGCTTCGTGAAGACGAGCTGGAGGGGGTAGGATCTGCCTGCAAGGACCGGATGGGGCGACGCGGGGGAAAGTGACTGCCAGCTTTAGACACGCAGGCGGATATGACTGCGCAGTAGCCAATCGTAGTGGGCAGTAGGATTCAACTGCGATAATTGCTTTGGTGCGGTGCAGGGGAAATTGACTGACAACTCTAGGACCCGCAGTAGGAAGCAACCGCAAGCCTGGTAGACGCAGACAGATTTGATGTTTGGGAAAGAAGGCAGTAGAATTCCACTGCAAAGCCTCGTCTTGAGAAGCGCAGAAGAATTTGACTGCCCACTTTGATTCACAGTCGGAAGCAACTGCGAGCTTAGTATATGCAGACAGATTCAACTGCTCAGTAACGAATTGCACTGAGCAGTAGGATGTAACCGCGGGTTCGGTGCTGCAGTGAAATCTGACTGCGAGATCTGCACGAGAATCCGACTGCATTGCGGTGGCGAGAAGATGTGACTGCAAGGATGTATTTGGGCTACCACAGGGAAATCTGCCTGCCCATCACAAGTCGCCGTGGAATCCAACTGCCCGAGCCATTTGACGAGGCAGGTAAATCCAACTGCCAAGAGAGCAAGACCATCTAGCGGTGAGATTCAACAAGCGAGATACGAGCTCAATTTTGTTGAAGTGTCTGCCTAGGGGAGACTAGCGGTGAGATACCACTGCAACACATACATGGCACGCGAGATAACCGAGAACCTGAAGAAATATTGGAATGGGCACAAGCCTAGTTTTACCGGCGAGGTAGTCGAGTGCCAACAAGTGACACTGAGCAGTACTAGTGCAGCAAGTTCAGGGGAGCCTAGCAAGACAGAACGGAGGTGCGCAGTTCTGCATGAGCTCGAGCACGACGAGTGGATCATGGTCTGCAGTGGGATATGGCAGCAAAGTTTGTCGAGCCTTCCCACTGGGAGGCTGTAGGAACCCACCGCAACGCAGCGGGCTGCATCTGATATTCCAGCTAGGGATCGGCGCCGTACGTACCACATACGGTACGGGGCAATATACGGACCATACGGGATACGGTGCCAGTACATACTGCCAAATACGGTTGGTCATTGAGCTTCACGGTACGGTACGGGTCATATACAGCCGTATTACGGACATACGGATGGTACGGTAAGTCGCTATTCGAGCTCAATGATGTCAACCTCATCCAGTACCTCAATTATTTCCTTCCGAGCAAGGCGGATGTGCGCTTTGAGGACCATGAGAGTGCGAATCGTCTCGGGCTTGAGTTTTGCACGGCGCAACACAATTGTATCGCGGCCGCCGGAAAACACATGTTCGATAGCAACTGCTGAGCCTGGTAATTACGATGAAAATTTGAACAATATGATGAGTAATTTAGGAAGTAGCTTACCAGGAATGCAGTGCACATCTCGAGCCATTTTGTACAGATGCGGAAACAGACCGCGGTTCCCATATGGTGAGATGCACATGGAGAAATATGATAGGAAGATGACCCACTCTCATTTATGCCGAACCTCGAAGATGGTGGATCTTTCAAAGCAGAGGATGGTGAGCTTTCTTGCATGATGATAAATCTGCTGGATATGTACGAGTGGGACCCGAATTTTATACAAGTGGTGGCGCTTGCACATGGAGAACGAGTCGGGTATCATCCAGGGATGAGTGGAGCAGAAGGGAAAAAATACAAAAGGATACCTCAGAAAGGAAGAATCCAGGGGAATATTCAGGGGAGTCTCCAAAGAACATTCAGGGGAGCCAGGGGAATATATTGTTGAAGCAAGGGCCAAGTGAAATTAAGTGGTGGCGTTCAGGCATGGCGGCGACTATGCGTCAAGATGAGTTTGCCGTACGAACCGAGGTCAGTGCCACATACTCGGATCTGGAGGCCGATGCTACTTAGGGTAATTCTCTCGCATGATGCAAATAAGCCGATAATCGGACCGTACCATCCGTATACGGCCGTATACGGGTCATACGGTACGGAGAAATACGGGTCCGTACCGTATACGTACGGGTTGTCCCATATCCTATCAGATGGCTCACGGTACGGAGGAATTCCCGTACCGTTCGTACGTATCACCGTATGATACGGATACGGTGCCGATCCCTAATTCCAGCGGGCTGGCGGTCAATTTCAAGGGAAGGTTGTACGTGTTTGTACAGCCGGACATCACACAGTTATCTGTGTTTTTTCAACAAGCCGTAGGTTGAAAATTTACCGTTCTATTAAGATTTACTGCCCAATCGTTGGGAATGTTTGATTCTATCTCCTTTGAGCTAACTCCATCGTGCTGCTCAGCTCGAACCTCAACTGCTTCGTCTGTCATCGTCCCAAAGACTTGTTGTTTTGGGATCACTGCTGTATTTTTTATTTTCCCGGAACTCTCACGGACTGCGATCTGTTGACTTCAAGACGGCTGAAGCTGAAGAAACCTTACCGGGGTGCTTGCAATCGGGGCACACGCCCGCATTATTGAACTGCGGCTTTCGGAAATGAATTCAAATACGGGTGACTTTGTGTTGCAACCGCATCTCGTGGTTTAACAGCCTTAAACTGCTGTTGAGAATCTCCCATTCGGAACATTTCTCTTAGCTCGACGTAGCACTTGCGCAGTACGGTGTCGGGTGTTTTAGGTTGATACGATGTCGTCCCGTACTTAGTGCCCACGGTGGGTCTGACATGTGTACTCTCCATGATCGCTTCTGCAACTCAGTTCTGCCGATCTTCCACCATTGACCCGGACTTTGTTACATTTGTCCTTTCCCCTTTGTCTACCCAAGACTGCCACCAAGTTCTACACTTATGACCAGCTCGCTACGATCCACCGCTACTATCATGGTCATGGCCTCAGCATTGGTCTTTGGCCGGTCTCGGTGTTGGCCCTTGGACAGGAGAGGTCTCAATGATCTTAGATCTAGCATCTTCTGAGGACAAAATATGAACTTCCTTTTTGAACAGCATAGACTGGAGAATGAGAAAACCTGGCTGCAAGGTCCGTTATCTTCCTCTTTATAAAATTACGCTGTCCGAAGCCTTTAAACTCCGCCGGCAATCTCCTTTTACGTTGATGTCTGCTGTTAGCCAAGCGGAGAGCGGCCCGGCGAAGCCGGCCGCGAACCGCTTGTTGGACATTAATTTTGAAACTAATAATGAGACCATGAGGCATTTACGACAAGCGGCGTCTTCGGTCATGATGCAAAGATATCGAAGAGGTCACGAACTTGGAGTCGCTGTTCTCCAAGTTTGCCGCAGCGTAGCACGGGCCAACTGCTAGTGTAGCTTATATCTTGTAAAAATGGGACACAATGTAGATAGAATAACTTTTTTTTTTTCCTTTTCAAAAACAATTTTTACTTTCGCATTCAATCATACAACAAAAGACGGCTTTCCGGCAGAGAGGGAGCGCCGTCGCATCGCTCTAGCCCGAATGTTAGTTTCCCCCATATCAGTATGACAACATTTTGGTCACGAACTCAACAGTCGCAGGAGGGAGCGCACTGGGGATCACAGCGTTTCGCGATAGACCCCTGACCGCGCCCGGGTTAGGCAGGTACAATCTTGAGTGCAATTGACGTACCGAAAGTTCTCTAGTGTCCGACGACGGCACAGCCACAGCTGCGACTGCGAAGTGGAGGAACACGAGGGACAGGAAAATATGAAGTTGCATTGAGCGAGTTGGGGGGATCAGACCTTGAAGTCAGGACTCAGAAATCCAACGCGACGGCTTTTATTTGTAAAGGGTCGCCGTAAGTGCTGATGTCGGCTGCAAAGTTTGGAACTGAATAGAACTGCGATCATCGACGCTTCGGCCCGACGACGTCGGAACTTCACGCTTCTGAAGCATTCAATGTGTTCAAGTTGATTCATGTTGGAATTGCGAGGCCACGCTCAAGTAACCCCGCGGAATCCCGGTTTAATTTCCCTATGGCGATATTGTTCATTCACGCCCACTTACTGCAAGAGGCGAGCGATATAAAAGTCCCTGACACAGACCTGCCAAAGTCGAAAACATGTGAAGCTGAGGGGGTTAAATCTCGCGACGTCATTTTGCTTTTGTGCCGAAGCGTGCCGATCGAAGTCGAAAAATGAATGGAAAATCCATCGTGTTCGTTGATGCCAGAAATAAAATATTCTGAGTACATAGATCGATGCATTATATACGAAAATTGGAGGTCTTGCAAGGTTTCAGCGTGATCGGGCAGGTTTAAAGTCATAGTAAAAAGTTCAGGATTGAGCCATTGAAAGTCGGTCGGAGATGTCGGACTTCCCGATTTGGGGGGTCGTCAAAGAGGTCTGTTGATCGTGCGCGTGAATGATCGCTCGCGTCTTGAGCTTGACTCACTGCGTTCAGGCCTGTTCAGGCCCATGTCCGCGTACAATATGCAGATCAGGTGCGGATCACTGTGGATCGTGGGATACACAGTACTTGTGCTGACATCGGATCGGCCAAATTGGTCCGACATGTGCCAACTTGGTGTGTAGAACGCGCGTCTGCAGCAGGCTGTCGACCCCGGTCTGCACGGTCGGCAAACTCAGAGGAGACCGTACCTCCACCTCCTTCTCTGCAGCTACCACCTCCCTGGACGTGCCCAAGACATGCCTATGATATATACATAACCGAGGTTTTGGAAGCCAGCTGCGCCTAGGGCGCGCGTCGATGAGCAGGAGCGGGGCCAAGCAGTTGCAGGGAATGAAGGGCGATGAAGGGGTTGTAATCGGTTCAAATTCTGGCGGAATGTAGTTTTGACTTAGAGTTTGTTTCACGTATGAGGAACATGGATATCGGTTATTTTACCACATAATCCGCCAGCCTCGGCGCCGTTTGATTATTGTGAGTCGTCCGAAATAAATCACTCCAGAGGCTTAGGGCGGCCATCGCGGTTTATGTTAGGGTTTGAACATCTCCGAGATGCCCGAGGTTCTTCAACATTAGCCGGTTGGGTTGATGTTTCCCATTGCCAAAACATCTCAAGTCGCCATGTAGACTGAAGTTGAGATAATAAACTTTCGAGCTGAGACGGCTTTTCAATCCGCCATTCCATGCACGTTTTACGGATGTCGTCCGTTCCGGCCGTTGAACTGGGACGCCGGATCGGGTTGCCCCCGAGTATTCAGCTTCGGTAAAACAAAGAGGGAGTTCAGAGATACCATTTGTCGTCGAATACATAGTTACTGCGGGTCAACCACAACCATATTGTTCCCGTAGCCAGCATAAGACGAGAAAGCACATTAACCCCAATTGCACATTCGTCAAGAATGTGGAGACGGGAATGTCGAGATATGGCTTGGTTTTATCATCCTTCGAACAAGAATCCTCGGCATCCGCTATTATATTCCTGTATTAGATGAGGTGGAATAGTTGTTGCTGGCTCACCCTGTGCATTTATCCCACTTGAGATTTGATAAAATTCATGACCGAGATGCCGAGCAAGGTCGCAAGAGTCTGAATCAAAACCCTTGGCCTTGTGGAATTGGCGCAGTCCATTGTATACACTGCCAGGCCAGAAATTTGCCCAGAGTATCGTGTTCACTTGCAGAGGCGGGAATCCAAGCTTGTCAGCATCATCCTTGCTGAGCCGCTGGCTTCCCGATGGATCGAGGGACCAATAGGCCGGACATTCCGGCCATCTGAATGAGGATGGCCCGCTCTCGAAGCTTTTTGGTGGGCAGAGAAACAGGTAGCCTGTGGGGTGATCTTCGGCGGTGGTCGCAACACTTGTGATCTCGAAACAAATGCTGTCCGTGACAACTGTTTGCACAAATTGTCATCCAGAATTATGACTTGTAATTGGGTTCAGACACACGATATTTTTCGAGATTTGATCTGATCTGGAGCTGACTGAAAATACAATTTGCTTGATCGAGCCAGCACTCATGATTTTTGTGCTCCACTTCAAGCGAAATATTGCAGTTCAATACATCGCTAGAAGTGAAACTTGCCCCCAAGTAAATTGTTAACTTCGATCGTCAGCCAGACAGGAAAATTAACGTACCAGGTCCACCCATTCTCCATGATCTGCCCAGGTGCTCCGAGCCAATCGCCGGCGTAGAAATCTACATCCGGGGAGCATGCGATCTCAATGAGGCCCTCGAGATGATTGCTGGAGAAACAGGCTTGAGGAGTGTCCGAAGAACAGAAATATACTGCTCCCAGCTTGAGTGCTACTGGGTCGGATATGGTGATAGATTGAGGGCGTGATAGATCCCAGTAGCATATTTGGTGATACTGAGCTAGTGTCAGAGAATTGATGACCATAGACTCATGGTTTGGTGCATGCAAGGAAGCAATTCGCTTAGGGCTAGATACCGTTCCGTCCACGAGGGAAGACCAGTAGATGATGGGGCCAGGAACAAGATCAACGCATAGCTGGCCAGTTGAGCGACGTATCCAAAACGTGCAATTGCCCTCGCTCTAGAATGTTGTAGGATCTAAAAATCAAGCATAGAGATGATTGAGCTCACAAGCAGCCGCTTGAATGCGGAGTAAAAATAATCACGAGCCGCCTGAGACGATGTCAGTTGGCGAAGGGATGTTAAACAAATTTAAATTTACGAACGTCAAACTCGAAGCTCTGCACATAAATGATGAATCAATACTCCGTTCTGAAGGCGACGGAAGAACAAACACAGTAGGCATAGATATAGACCGTCAAAAAATGCGAGTGAAGATAACGGCCCAAGAAATGTTGGAACGGGATCAGATCTGCAAAACATGCAGCACGCAATGTTAATAACTGAAATGAAGATTATACCATCGTGGAATATCGCAGCATGTATGTTGCTGAGACTGGCAGTTGCGTGAATCTGAACAATATTAGAATGGCTGCGTGCACAATTCAGTGCCACAAGGCAATTCAGTGCGATCAAGTCAGAGTTACCGGACAGACGAATATTTTGCCATATCCTTCCGCCATTCCTTGAGCATGGTTAATGCATGTAGCGTAATAAAAGAGACACGCAGCACACCTCCTCCGCACCGAGTCCTTGATACATAGCGACTGTGATTGGCGAGTTTTGGGCATGCACTTTGGCTGTATATAAGCGCCGAACGCGCCGAACACTCGCGGCGCCATGCAGGCGTATTTCGTGTTTCAGATGAATGTCCCCCAGCGATATTACTCGGAGGTCTGTACGCTATTCAGTTTTAATTGCTCCCGAGTGGTGAGGACTCGTCACCGGAAGATACACTGGCACTGCTACCAAGAATCACATTACTTTGATTATTGATGCTGTTGAAGGTACCTCCCGTCACCGCAAAGTGCCGGGAGCCCGCGAAGATACCTCCGCTGAAAAGTAGATTAGACGACGTGGGATATACACTCCAGTCGGCCCGCCCACGATGTAGAAGGTGGATCAGCATTCGCCGAGTCAGAGTCGGCGTCGTTGGGCATATCGGTCCGGCGTATGTATGGATGGAAGCTAGGGAAGAAAGGCGTGTGATGCTGGGAAGAGGGTTTGTAATGTGGTTGATTGTATCTACACTGCTTTGATCATCGCGATTCGAGAAATTAACAAGCGGTTCGCGGCCGGCTTCGCCGGGCCGCTCTCCGCTTGGCTAACAGCAGACATTAACGTAAAAGGAGATTGCCGGCGGAGTTCGAAGGCTTCGGACAGCGTAATTTTAGGGAGAAAAAGAGAGATATCAACACAGCCATAAATTTCCTTTTTGAGTGATTGGAGTCGAGTGTCTTCAATCCAGGGATTCCGTCTTTTATAGCCCGGCAGCGTTTACGGCCCATGCCTCCACTCTTTCGAGTAGCACCGTGGAATATTTTCTGGGAGTGCAATCTCGATATGCCCACGACCAAGGGACCTGTGAGCCCGTTGCCGTAGGCGTCACATTTCACATCTCAGTCGCCGCACGATGAAAGCAACTCAAAACTCGACTTTCAGTACAAATACAATCCGCGATCCACATCCTTGTCTATTGTTTCTTCATCTTTCCCGAATGACCTCCTCCACCGCCTCGCGGAAGATCTCCGCGCCCTTCTTGAGATCCGTAGCCGAGATGTTCAGTGGCGGGAGGAACCGCACGACCTCGTACACGCTCATCGTCAGAATGAGCATCCCCCGCTCGATGCACTTCTTCGCCACGCGGCTCGCCATCTGGGCGGCGACACCGTCGCGCGCCGCGACGGCATCGTGCGCGGCCCCAGGTCCGGCGGGCGTCGCGAACTCGACTGCGACCATCAGCCCGCGGCCGCGGACGTCGAGGATGTGTGCGGGGTGCGCGGTCTTGATGGCGCTTAGCGCGGAGAACAGCTCAGAGGAGCTGGGGGAAGGGTGCGCGTCAGCTGAGTGGGGCGCCGCGACTTGGGTGGACCGAGACGCACCGTTCGTTCACCTGGGAAAGGATATTCTCTTCGTGCATTGCGTCGACGACGGCGCATGCAGCCGCGCACGATACGGCGTTGCCAGCGTATGTGCCGCCCTGTACTGCTTGTAAGTGGAATGGATGAGACAAATCTGAGAAGCGACGGACCATGGATCCGGGCGCCAGCTTGTCTGTCAGTTCTTTGCGACTGACGACCGCGCTCAATGGGAACCCGTTTGCCAGACCCTGGCTTGTGTTAGCGCGTTTGGAGCGAATCGCAGTATACG
This sequence comes from Mycena olivaceomarginata, assembly GCA_029378375.1. Lineage (NCBI taxonomy): Eukaryota > Fungi > Basidiomycota > Agaricomycetes > Agaricales > Mycenaceae > Mycena > Mycena olivaceomarginata. Next base: position 93,419 of record JARKIC010000727.1, on the reverse strand, counting down.
AATGCGCACCTTCGCTATGATCAAGATGTCGGGGCGGACACCGCTATACTCGATCGCGAAGAATTTACCGGTGCGAGAGAATCCGCTTTGAACCTCGTCCACAATGAGGAGGATACCGTGCTTGTCGCAGACGGCACGCAGCCCTTCGAGGAACGCGGCCGGGGCGGGGACGTACCCGCCCTCACCAAGCACGGGCTCCACGATTATCGCGGCCGTATCTGCGGGTGCCGTCTGCTGCGCGAGAAGGAGATCTAGCTGATAGAGGCACTGCGCGACTTGAGCGGATTCCGGGAGATCGGGTGTTCCGCCGAGTTGGTGCCAGAATGGAAAGGGGATCGAAAAGACGCCGGGCTATATAATGGACGTGTCAGTTTTAAGGAAGCCTAGCGAGATGTCGTGTTACCATGAAGGGAGCGACTCCCTTGGAGTATATGGTCTTGCTCTTCGTTACAGCCATCGCGCCGAAGGTGTGACCATGGAATGCGCCTGGAGACATTTTGGAAAAAAGTACTACTAAATGGAAACCAGACGTACCTTGCATGCAAATGATGTTTTGGCGCCCTGTGACAATACGTGCCATCTTCAGAGCTGTCTCGACGGCTTCAGAGCCCGAGTTCCAGAAAAAGAAAGAGTCCAGAGACGCGTCGGGCATGATCGGCAACAGCTTTTTAATGAGCCTAAGGTAGGGCTCGTGGAATGCAATGTTGGACTGATCTGAAATGAGTCCGGTATTCAATAAATGCGGTGTAATTTACCTGAGCATGCACGATATTCATGCATTGGTCCGCGGCAGCTTTGCTGATCTTCGGATGGCAATGACCTTGTAACTGTTTGAATAAACGATAATGAGGCGGCTCGATACACTCACCGAGACTGGTGACGCCGTATCCGCATGTAAAGTCGAGCATTTTGCGACCGTCGTCATACTCGACATACGAGCCTTTCCCGCTGGTCATGATACCCTCTGTAATTCTCGCAAGTCCGTTGGTCACATTGCGCCCATAATCGAGTAGAGACGCTGAATCAGACGAGGTGGCCATAGTCTTCCGAAGACTGCGAAACGAAGAGATTTGGGCTGAACACAGTGGGAGAACGCTGAAGACAAGCTCCGGGTCAGAAAGTCCCACAATAGCTTCAAGTTCTATAGCCGTGCAGAACATACGTGTTGGAACGGCATAACAGCCTGGGTGAACGCGTGAGGAACATGAGGAGTGGTGGAGGAAGTCAACACCATCTGTTAGTCTCGTTTCCAGACTTTTATAGGGCAGTTCCGCTCACTTGCCGCTCACTGCACTCGCGGGCAGTTAATACAGAAACGGATCTATGTCTTCATGGAGATGTTCAAATGTCGTCGAGGCAGTTTTTGAATGAAAATTCGATGGGGGATCACTCGTCGTCGACACCGCTAGATGAAGTAAATGAATAAATGAATATATGATGTGTGAATGGCGGCCTGCGGCCGCTATAAGGGAAGAGAAGGAATGGGAGCATGGATGATAAAGAGATAAGGGTTTGCGGGGGAGGGGGCCGCTCGGCCGGCTCGCTTGAACGTCTACTCACCGTGAGAGGTGGGGGACGAGCGAGGCGGGATGAAAACGGCGGACGGCCCCGACTCCGGTACACAAGGATGAGACGGACCCCGATGGATGAGGCGACCCGAAACAACCAAGCGTGAGCAACAGGATGTGGGTGGGCGGGACTCGAAAAAGAGGTGTTTGAGGGAGAGGATCGAGCGAGAACGCGTGAGATGAAGGAGGACACGAATGGAGCGCGTAGAAAACGCTATCCCAACGATGGCGCGCAAGTTTGATGGCCGTGATATCAATCAATCAGACTCCCACGTCTCGCTTAAGGACTTCACACGTAAGGACTTCAAACGCGAGCTCGTCCCGCCGGGTCAACTTCCCGCCGCGTTCATCGTCCTCGTCGCGCCCGCCAACGTCGGGGTCTGGATTGCCGGTTAGCGTCAACATTATTGATTTTGCCAAATAAAACAAATTGAAAATATTACCTTGCTGTCACGTCAGCTGATTGCGTGACCCTTCCTGTGGCTCTCTCTCACTTGTCTCTCACCATCACCTTCGGCGTCGCGACACGTCTCGACTTCCGCGATGGAAGAATTTCGGGATTGCGGAAAATGTCACTGATCCATGGCTCTCATGGCTGGAAACTGGAAGGCCACAATTCCGCGGAGGAGGGCTTCACATCGCGTCAAATTGCCGTGTCTGCTCGGAGAAAGGCCGGCTTCGGAAGCAGGAGAAGCGCAACGGGAAAGATCCCGAAAAGGAGAATGCACCTACCGGCGTGTCGAAAGATGACCCGGACGACGCGTCTGAGTTTTTGGGAGTTGATCTATCGGCCCTTCCTAATGCGGGGACCGATGGCCTTAAAGCCACCACCGACGTCTTGGCGGAAATTGTTTGGGAGACTACTGGTTACCGGTTTCTGTACGTCGCCGTATTTTGGACATTGATTTCTTGTAATAACCATTTTTACACAAGCTATAATTCAATTCGTCAATACAAAGATTCAGAAGACTACCACTACGCGTATCACTCTCAAAATGAGTCCCGCCGCCACAATTCCACGAAAAATCCCGATGTTGCCAAGCAGCGTGATAAAGGCCAGATGGACATGTTTGAATGTGGCGGCTGGGTGACTATCTGGGCCTCATCTGATGAATCCGACTGCTTTATCCGCATCAGCCATCTCAACTGCCACCAAAAATATGTATGCATTGACCTTCCGGACGACTTCAAGAAGTTTATTGCTGAAAATCCGAAACTGCGAGCACCGCAGGTGTGTATCTCCTCTTTTTTGGCTTCAATCTCTTATCAACTGGGCAGCTTTGGAAGGACATACTCAAGACCCACCCGCGTCCGAGATTTTCGCAGAAATCAGTCTATAATCAATGGTTCAAACAACAGCAAACCAGCTGGCGGCGCTGCAACGACAAGTTCGAGTCTGCAAAGATTCCTCCAGGAGTTCGCCTCTGACCCAGTGCATGAGCTTGTGTCAATCCCAATGCCGGAAAGTGACGGATTTCGTGCCCTCGGATTTGTCTTCCCGTCTGTGCTCCGCAAATGGGACGGCATTATATGTGAGGTTGCACTTGATTCCACATGTGAGTTCATTTACTGTCTGCTTCTTTCTGTGGGTGTTCAAAAATTTCGTTCCAGTCCAGACAAACAAGGCCAGCTTTGAATACTTCGCACTTCTCGGTGAAGTCGGTGGGTCGGGAGTTCCTCTCGGCTTCATCCTTCTCAAATCCAACAAGCCGGACGTTAATGAGAAGGAGAAATATATTCGAGCCGCCATTCGCTTCATCACCGTCGTCTGGAAAATTCGTGTGAAGCAGGTATTATCGGACAAGAACATGACAGAGATTAACACCCTCCTTGGGGAGCTCCCAGACGACATCAAGTACCAACTGTGCTTCTGGCACTGTATTTGCGCTGTCAAGACTCGCCTCTCTGTCCTGGGCCGCCATCCTGCCCATTATGATGCTGCAGAGGCATTCCGGGAGTTCGATTGGATTGAACAGGAGTTTGTTCTGATTAACCAGCCCGAGGAACTCCAAACTGAGGTATTTGCGACTTGGAGTTTCATTTAGGTTTGGTTTATTAATCACCCAATACAGGAAAATCTCAAGGTTGCTCAGACTGCTATCCCCACTCTCAAGCTTCGCCTCACTGGACAGACCTCTGAGGTCCCCGCACCATCGCGCCCGAAAATTGTGATACATCTCAATGGTCGCCTTGAACGTGCAGACTCCGAGGCCTCAGCCGATAGCACAACACTCTGGAGAGTTACTTGGACTCACTGGACGATGACGAGGAGGACCTCAACAAGGATCCCGACACAGTCGAGGTGGGATGGCCCTGCATCAATATTCGAGCCAGGGGAGACGGCTTTTGCAACCACCGCCACTTACGCATTCTGCCCCGCCCCCCATCGAAAGCAGCTGCTTCAAATCTTCATTCGTCATTTCTGTGAGCACCCCTTGCTACCTGATCGCGTAGGCAGCACTCGCACCTCCGACAAAATTCGATACGACGCTGTGTGGAAGATGTATCAATTCTGCCTTCAGCGCGGACTGCGCCAGGTCTGGGCGTACATGTGGACTGTGTGGTACTGTCCAATAAAGTTCAGGCTTTGGATGCACTCCTCTGAGCTGAGCTTTATCAGGCATTGGCACACCACAATGTCTGTGGAGAATTTCTGGTGCAATCTCAAACACGAAACCCTCCACCACTTTGTTCATCCTCGCCTCGACTAACTCATTTACCTCCTCGCAGTCGAGGTCCTACCTTACACAGAAGCCAAGATGCAGATTTTCGAAGCCAACTACCATCCTGGCCATGCAAAACCGCTTACAGTTTTCCGCAAGGCGTTCAAGAAGTGCTGGAAAATGTTAGCGCTACGCCCCCTCGGAGATCAAGTTTACATCATTGATCTTGCGAAGTGGAGGTGCAGTTGTGGACAGCAAAAGTACAATGCCTCCTCCTCTGCAAGCACCTGGTGCAGGCATTCCTTCCACCCGACCCTGACTTCTTCTGCGACGTGGTTCGCCGCTGTGTTACCCCATTTTACAGCCATCGTCTGCTCCGCCCCAAGAACGGATCCAAACTCAATGTTGTTGACTCCGGATCTGTCTCGGACGGCGATGAGGACACTGCTGAGGTTATGGAACTCACCCCTCTCCAGCTTCAGCTCCAGTTCGACGAACGAAGTGCAAAAGGCTGCAACCCACCCCTGTGTCCCCTCCCGCTACTCCTGTTCAAACCTGTGGGTCTGAGAGTGGTGCCAATCCAATTCTCCTTTTGTCCTCACCCGTGATCACAGATGAGTAGGAAGATGTACGTTCTCTGATTGATTCATTTTTCCCGCCTGGAGCAATCACTGAGATGTTTGTACAGGACTCCAGTGTTGAGTGGGTCAAGAAAAGAATTGTTGAGGTGGAAGCCAGCCTCGCGGTGTTGAAGACCCACCTCGGGATGCTAAGCTATTTCTCAACTCAATGAGGGCTCAAAAACATTGGGAAGGACATCACTGCGATGGCTCCTGATGTACATTAGTCAACCGAGACAGGAATGGTTCGTTCCACCACATGGGCACAAAAAGGCAACAAAGCCTCAGCTAAATTCACCCGAAACACTATGGGTCTCCATATTCCTTAGATTATATTCCAAGTCCTTTCCCTGTTTCTTAACTACCTTCAATTTCTTTTCCCGTGTCCAACATAGTTATTCTGTTGTGATGGTCAAATTCCGAAAAAAGGTGGGGGATCCTATAGGAAATTACAATAGTCTGTTGTTAATCATTGATAAATGCTAGATGTCTCTGGCCCCAACCTATCCGGCAAAATATGGTGTGGACGCAGTCATATGGATTTTCTTACCACAGTTGCCAATTTATGTGTATCCACGCCAAATCACATGGAATTAAATTTATTTGAGTGCCCAGAGTTTCAGCACCAGAGACCAGCGACTATGCCCAACGACCCCCGATGTTGGCAGGTGCAACGAGGACGATGAGTGTGGCGGGAAGTTGGCGCCCAGGCAGGACAATTTCAGGGTTTGAAGTCCTTACGTATGAAGTCCTTAAGCAAGATGTGGGAGTCTGATTGATTGATATTGCAGCCATCAAACTTGTGTGCCATTGTTGGGGGGATAGTGTTTTCTATGTGTATAATGCCATGCTCGGCTTCGTGCTGGCTCAATGCTGCTACAATGGTTGGTTCACGTACTGCAGCCCTCTGCCCCCACAAGCACGAGACCAAAAGAGGAACTGGGCACAATCTGAGCATTCTCGGAATGACTTATAAGGACATACACCAATAACAGGACTTTACACATTTTATTTAGCTACAGTGCACTCTAACTACTGATGGTAGTTGTCCAGCAGCACCTCGTCCTCAACAATTTTCCATATCTTGTTGATCTTTGCCTTCGCAGCCTCGCCTACGGAGCCACACTTGAGCGAAGCCAGCGTCTCCGAAATCTGGGAGAGCTTGCTGGCACCAAAGAGGACAGTGTTGCCATAATTGGGGTCGATGACTGAGTTGAAGGCCACCCAGCAGTACACCAGCTCTGCCTTGGTGCAGCCAGCCTCCTTCGCCACAAACCAAGCACCTTGTAATATGAGGGCTTGTTGTACAGACTGCCATAAAGACCCTGCATGACATGGCCCATAGCAAAGCGGCCGGCACTCTCGCCACCCTCGCGCAGCTGCTGGGCAGTCTTGGTCAACAGGCCCCCAGCAATGGGGCTGTAGATGTAAAACACAATGCCCAGCTTGTGCAGCATGGGCATGAGCTCTGTCTCCACTTTGCAAGCCACTGTGCTGTAGTTGTGAGGCCGAGTCCTACGCAACAGTCAGTCCGCAAAGAAGTATTTAATGCGGAAAACGGGACTCGCGTCGAAGATCCGGCGGGTGGTGGTGGAGGGAGCGGTCGGCCGGGTCTTGTGGATCCTGCAATGCGAGAGGGAGAGGGAGGGAGGGAGGACAGCAACTTCAAGTTCAAGCTCCGCTCAGTGAGCCGTCGGCAGGGTGGCTGTGGTCTTCCCGAAATGGAAGGTGGCTAATGGCGGTTCGGACAGAGTGGACAGACACACGTAATTTTAATAAAGGGGTGAATATCAACACAGCCATAAATTTCCTTTTTGAGCGATTTGAGTCGAGTGTCTTTCCAGGGTTTCCGCCTTTTATAGTGCGGCAGTGTTTACGACCCATACCTCCACTTTCGAGTAGCACCGTGGAATATTTTCTAGCAGTGCAATCTCGATATGCCCACGACCAAGGGCCCGTGAGCCCGTTGCCGTAGGCGTCACATTTCACATCTCTCAGTCGCCGCACGATGAAAGCAACTCAAAACTCGACTTCCAGTACAAATACAATTCGCGATCCACATGTCCGTGCCCATTGTTTCTTCATCCTTCCCGAATGACCTCCTCAACCGCCTCGCGGAAGATCTCCGCGCCCTTCTTGAGATCCGTAGCCGAGATGTTCAGCGGCGGGATGAACCGCACGACCTCGTACACGCTCGTCGTCAGAATGAGCATCCCCCGCTCGATGCACTTCTTCGCCACGCGGCTCGCCATCTGGGCGGCGACACCGTCGCGCGCCGCGACGGCATCGTGTGCGGCCCCAGGACCGGCAGGCGTCGCGAACTCGACTGCGACCATCAGCCCGCGGCCGCGGACGTCGAGGATGTGTGCGGGGTGCGCGGTCTTGATGGCGTTTAGCGCGGAGAACAGCTCAGAGGAGCTGGGGGAAGGGTGCGCGTCAGCTGAGTGGGGCGCCGCGACTTGGGTGGACCGAGACGCACCGTTCGTTCACCTGGGAAAGGATATTCTCTTCGTGCATTGCGTCGACGACGGCGCATGCAGCCGCGCACGATACGGCGTTGCCAGCGTATGTGCCGCCCTGTACCGCTTGTAAGTGGAATGCATGAGGCAAATCTGAGAAGCGACGGACCATGGATCCGGGCGCCAGCTTGTCTGTCAGTTCTTTGCGACTGACGACTGCGCTCAATGGGAACCCGTTTGCCAGACCCTGGCTTGTATTAGCGCGTTTGGAGCGAATCGCAGTGTACGAATGCGCACCTTCGCCATGATCAAGATGTCGGGGCGGACACCGCTATACTCGATCGCGAAGAATTTACCGGTGCGAGAGAATCCACTTTGAACCTCGTCCACAATGAGGAGGATACCGTGCTTGTCGCAGACGGCACGCAGCCCTTCGAGGAACGCGGCCGGGGCGGGGACGTACCCGCCCTCACCAAGCACGGGCTCCACGATTATCGCGGCCGTATCTGCGGGTGCCGTCTGCTGCACAAGGAGGAGATCTAGCTGATAGAGGCACTGCGCGACTTGAGCGGATTCCGGGAGATCGGGTGTTTCGCCGAGTTGGTGCCAGAATGGGAAGGGGATCGAAAAGACGCCGGGCTATATAATGGACGTGTCAGTTTCAAGGAAGCCTAGCGAGATGCCGTGTTACCATGAGGGGAGCGACCCCCTTGGAGTATATGGTCTTGCTCTTCGTTACAGCCATCGCGCCGAAGGTGCGACCATGGTATGCGCCTGGAGACATCTTGGTCAAAAGTACTATTAAATGGAAACCAAACGTACCTTGCATACAAATGATGTTTTGGCGCCCTGTGACAGTACGTGCCATCTTCAGAGCTGCCTCGACAGCTTCAGAGCCCGAGTTCCAGAAAAAGAAAGAGTCCAGAGACGCGTCGGGCATGATCGGCAACAGCTTTTTAATGAGCCTAAGGTAGGGCTCGTGGAATGCAATGCTGCACTGATCTGAAATGAGTCTGGTATTCAATAAATGCGATGTAATTTACCTGAGCATGCACGATATTCATGCATTGGTCCGCGGCAGCTTTGCTGATCTTCGGATGGCAATGACCTTGTAACTGTTTGAATAAACGATAATGAGGCGGCTCGATACACTCACCGAGACTGGTGACGCCGATTCCGCATGTAAAGTCGAGCATTTTGCGACCGTCGTCATACTCGACATACGAGCCTTTCCCGCTGGTCATGATACCCTCTGTAATTCTTCCAAGTCCATTGGTCACATTGCGCCCATAATCGAGTAGAGACGCTGAATCAGACGAGGTAGCCATAGTCTTCCGAAGACTGCGAGACGAAGAGATTTGGGCTGAACACAATGGGAGAACGCTGAAGATAAGCTCCGAGTCAGAAGGTCACAATAGCTTCTATAGCCGTGCAGAACATACGTGTTGGAGCGGCATAACAGCCTGGGTGAACGCGTCAGGAACATGAGAGTGGTGGAAGAAGTCAACACTAATTGGTGACGTCTGTGGGTTTACGCGGTGTCGTGACTCGAGCAGATTGATATGTATCATGCCATGCTCGGCTTCGTGCTGGCTCGATGCTACAATGGTCGGTTCGCGGACCGCGACCCTCTGCCCCCCGCGAGCGCAAGACCAAAGAGGAACTGGGCGCAATCTGAGCATCCTCGGAATGATTTATAAGGACATACACCGATAACAGGACTTTATACATTTTATTTAGCTACAGTGCACTCTAACTACTGATGGTAGTTGTCCAGCGGCGCCTCGTCCTCAACGATTTTCCATATCTCGTTGATCTTGGCCTTCGCCGCCTCGCCTACGGATCCGCGCTTGAGCGAAGCCAGCGTCTCCGAAATCTGGGAGAGCTTGCTGGCACCAAAGATGACAGCGTCGCCATGCTTGGGATCGACGACCGAGTCGAAGGCCGCCCAGCGGTACGCCAGCTCGGCCTTGGTGCAGCCAGCCTCCTTCGCCGCTTCCTCCCACAGATCGAGCGCCTTGTAATACGAGGGCTTGTTGTACAGACCGCCATAAAGACCCTGCATGACATGGCCCGTAGCGAAGCGGCCGGCACTCTCGCCGCCCTCGCGCAGCTGCTGAGAAGTCTTAGTCAACAGGCCCCCGGCAATGGGGCTGTAGATGTAAAACGCGATGCCCAGCTTGCGCAGCATGGGCACGAGCTCCGTCTCCGCTTTGCGAGCCACCGCGCTGTAGTTGGCCTGATAGACGGTCGGCAGCGGGTATCCCTTGGCCTTGGCGATGTCGTAGACGCGCTGCACGTCGGCGGGCTTGAAATTACTCAGGCCGAAGCGCTTGAAGTACCCCGCCTTGTACGCCTCGTTGATGCCCTTGAGCTGGTCCTCCAGGTCCAGCGAGGGATCCGGCGCATGGATGTAGTACACGTCAACCTGTATCGATTGTCAGAATCGGAAATCGTGTACGAGCATCGTTGACTTACGCTCTTGACCTGAAGGCGCTCGACCGTCTCCTTAGCGTGCTGCAGGATGCCCTCGCCTGTGCTGGTACCAGGGCCGAAGCCACCAGGCGTCTTGCTGTCGATAGTGAACCGCTTGCCGGCGCCCGTCTTTCCCATCCACACCTCCGAGTCGCCGTAGATGCGCGCCGTGTCAATGGTGTCGCAACCGCCTTCCTCCAGCAGCTTGTACGCCTGCTCAATGCTCGCTTCGTCGTTGAAGGACCCGCCCATGAGGCCGGGACCAATGGGGGCACCTCCGAAGACGGCTTTGACGCGACTGCTGGTCATAGTGTGTGTGTGTGTGTGCGAAAGGTGGGCTCGAAGAGAGAGTTTGAGAATGGGAGCCAGATGTGTCGCCTTTTTATGTGCTCTTGTTCCGCTTAACCGGTGTGCCACAACCACCGATTTCTGCTGCTTATGAATCGAAACCCGTGGATCGGGATATGCTTACATTGAGGAGCAAAAGGCTAAAGCTCTGGCTCCAGCTCCCGTTCCGCCTTTGATCCGCTTCAATTCGTATCGTGTATTACGAGGCCACGGGCCCTTGAAAGAGCTGGCATGAGTCATCATTGAGGCAAGGTTATTGCAGCGGTAAGCTGACCATTGCGGCAGAAAGCAAGTGATGGCGGCCGCGCGATGCAGTGATGGCTCATCAGTCCGACTTGCAACTTACCTTCATCGTCGATTCATCGTCGTCGTTCATCGATGGATGAGCTGCCGCCGATATCTTCTCTTCCCACCGAACTTCTTTTGGCCATCGTCGTTGCTGGGCAAGAGGACTGCGTCCCAAACGCCCTCAAACCAGCTTTCAAACCGGAATGGACTCTATCCCAGACTTCCTCGCGATTCCGCGAAGCCATCATCGGCACGCCTGCCCTTTGGACACTCGTGGAGGCCAACCTGGCTGACGCGGGGTCCGTAAAGGTCGCCAAAATTTACCTCGAGCGCTCCCGAGCTTGCAAAATTTGGGCAAACTTGTATCGGGATATTGACGACAGCGAGATTTTCGACACGGGCGTGCAGGATGTGGAGCATGCTCTCATCGCAGAGCGCTTCCACTCCTTTATCCCCCATATGAATCGTATATGGCGGTTGAGGATCGTTATCAACACTTTCCAGATCCAGTGGGTCCGAAAAGTGCTGTTTTCCTCTCTGCACACCATAGCCGCCCCAAGCTTGGAGCATCTCGAAGTTATCAACGATGCCGTCCAGTACTACCATATGCACTCGTTATACCCACTAAGGTTGTTCTCGTGCAGCACGCCAAGGCTCACTTTTGCCCACATAGTTGGCTTCATCCCATTGCCAATGCCGTGGATGGCGCATCTGACGCAGCTCGAATTGGGACGCACTGCCGCGATAGAATGCCGCTTTTTCGGAAAAATCGCCGCTCAATGCTCCTCTCTCGTTCATCTGTATCTCGACCTGCGCAACGACGCGTTAACAGAGGACCGCTTCCATATTCCCACCCTGACTTCTCTTGACATAACCATTGCGCAGGGCGAGGAAGACGATATCCTGCTGAGCGCGATGAATGCTTTCAACGCTCCCGCGCTGACCGAATTCACAACCCACAACGCCGACGGCTGCCAGCTCGTTCCGCTCTTCGACCCGAGCAGTCCCCGCCACACGTCCTTCCCCGCCCTGGCCTCCCTCTGCCTAATCAACCGCTACTCCTGTTTATGTGATGAGCTCGAACCAATCACCTCCACGATTCCCGGTTCTCCCGTCGCGGTGTTCCCTGCGCTGTCCTCCCTAACGCTGATCAACCAATGTTGGACCGCGAACATACTCAACGACATCTTGGGCCCAGGCTCGCAGCCGTGGCCGCTTCTGCAGACCCTCACGCTGTGTCCCCTGAAGCCCGCGTTGCAGGACGTGTCCAACGCGCTCCGAACCGCAGTGCATTCGAAAACCCAGTGCGGACAGACGCTGCCTAGGTTCAGGCTCTCCCCCGCGCTGGCCGCTCGAGAAAACTGGCAGGAATTCGGGGCAGATGTGGAGATAGTTGATCCTGCGGAGTATTTCGATGCTTTCCGCTTGCCGTGAAAGTGTGGCCTTTTTTCAAGTGTGTTGGTCTGCCCTTTTTTTATGTGCGCCTTTCAACTTAAATACCGTACCAGAAATTCATAGATGTGCCCGAACGGCGTCCGTTTCCGTTATCGAGCACCGTCTGCCTTTCCTTCGACTCACCTTCCTTCTCGAGAATGGTTTGTGTTCATGCATCGAACGTTAAAAAAGTCCAACACACGAAAACGGATCCGAGTGTGAACGATCCATTTTTTCTGGTGTAAGCAATACTCAACAACCGCGTCAATCTCATTATCCCCCTTCCTCCAGAAAAAGGCTTGCGCCTTCTCAGATCTCTCTTGGATTCCAGCTCGAGGGATCGCGAAGTCGGTGCAGACCGCGCTGTTTTGACCGTAAGCAAAATGCATGTACCGAATGCCCGACTTGTCCGACGGTTGAGCCACGTTATAACACATCGCAGTTCAAGCGCCAGAGTCTTCAGGTTTGCTGAACTGCGAGGGCATCCGCGACGAATGTGTTTCTACCTCCTGCGACTGAGGCTAATGAGAACGATAGATGGTCTGCACATGGTACGGGACTGACAGAATCTGCACGGAAATTCAGAGAGCCTAACTCATGAGTGGGTCGCTCAAAATATTCGTCCAGGGACTCTCGGCGATTGAGAGTCTGTAGGCAATAAATTCATTGACTTGTCGTTTTTGAAACCAAGAAGACATACCGATAGTAAACTGCTCCTGTATATAATTGAGCGAGTGTGAGTTCAACATCGGAAATGAGCAATCCGAACTGACGCGTAAATGCGACCCAAGGGCTGCAAAGTTGATGTGAGCTTGCAGAATGAATAATTTCAGTCGTGAGTAAGTACTAGAGAAAATATGAGATGTAAAGCGGTGGTTGGCAATTTCGTCTACGAAGAGGGTTAGATTTCAGTCGCACAGATCCGGCAGTTATTTTACAAAAGTAATCAAGACCATTATCTAAACCATGAATTAGAGCTCGGTGTGCCACGGAAAGGAACTGCCCACAGAACACAAGCTTCCGAAAGCCGCACTCTCGAGTGCAGACCGGATGAGACGATTGACTATGCTGTTTGCTTCAGGTTAGGGAGTGAGTGGGGAACAGAACGCGGAAAAATATCACAAACTGCGAAAAAGACCGTTGCGGGCCTTGTTCAGATAAAACACGAGAGTCAATCTGGGGTATATAGGTTGGCGAGTTCAGACAAGCAGGCACAGTGCTCACGTCAAGGCCAGATCATTCAACACTGTCAAGGCAATCCACGAATCGACCACAGGCGTTAACGTCGTCGAGACTAGATTCAATTGAGTTCGGTTATCTGGGATAAAAACCTGCCCATACTTGTGCACCGCAAATCCAAGAACGCTAGTCGCAACACCGATGGCACCCTGCAGGCCAGTGTCACATCAGCAAAGGAAATAAGCACCGATTTCGTGCAAGCTGACGTTTACAATGGTAATAAAGGCCAGCAAAGCAAATAGCAAAGGCGACCGCGATAATCGTAACACTCGATATGCCATGAATATCTGAATAGGAGTGGCCGACCTATAAACATCTGTGAGACGAGATCGACAGATTCATGGACTCGAATACAGCGTGGTGAAAAGAGGCACAGCGGTTATGGGCCACGGAGCGGATTGCACGAATAGAGCGTTCAGAAAATTGTCGACCAGGTAGAGCCATAGCAGATAAATCACAAGCACGGTGTGGACCGTGTTGATGATACATTCCCAAATGACTAGATTGCTGTCGGCAAAATTGTTTATCTACTAGGTGCAAGCAGTGAAAGTAACGGACCGGACGACCATCGAATCTTCCAATCGGCGCTTTGAAGAAAAGTACGTCGTGAACTGCGACACACATACACCATATAGACAAGTGTTGACCTGGCTTGAGGTTAGTCTTGGCCTGAGCAAGCGTCAATATATACTCACCGTGGTTCCGACCAGAATCGGGCCAAGTATAAGTTTCATGGCCACAGGGGTAGACATGATAGAGGTGAAAGACGCAGGATCGTCAGCAGCCGGAAAATTGCTTGCTGCGAGCGACGTCGACTGACGTCGAATAATGAGCGTTTCTGATCCGCGCATTATTTCTGATACATAGACCCAAGCGATTTGTATGAAAACCATCGGCAAACACGTTCTCGGAATCCGTCCGTTCTTAAATGAGCTGGTAGCCATCCTGGGAAGTCAACACGCCGGCGGTGGAGGAGAGGTTACGATGTTTCATAACTTAGGTCAGGTTCTTTTTCAAAGCCTCGTTGAGCGCCAGTAAAGACATTTAAGGCTGGAAAGTGTGGTTCATGTTGGACGGCTAAGAATCGACTGGGGCATTCGGATCAAGGAGTTTGGTGAGCAGTGTTGCAGGGTTGCCAGTGGAGCTTTTCGTACGTAATCGTAATATTGAGCTCGCTAAAATTTGAGTCAGAAAGGCGTGCCGAGGCTGTTAGGCGCTGGAAAATCAAAAACAGCCGCAATCACAACCTGCGAGCCGAGAAGAAAAGTGATTTGTGCTCGCAAGGACCCAGAGTCTGTATGCGTCCGTGGCAAACCATTACGAGCCATGAATTGTGGATCAAGTACCACGAATTTTGAAGACACCGCAATTCGTGCCAGCTGCCTCAACATTCATGAACTGGAAGCCGCACCAGAGGCGACACACGGCTACTGCAATCATTACAGGAGAGGTCGGCGCGCAGTTCAAGAAATTCTGTATGGAATCAGATGAGTCAGAGACGGAGTCGTGGACACTCTGGGTTGGGTCGATGGCCGCCATAAAAGTGCATCTGAATATTGTTCTCACCACTAGGGTTAAATAAGTGTTCCGACATGTTACAGATGACAAAGACAGTAAAGGCGAACAAGTACCTGGGCGCTCTGCTGGTGCTATGCTTCCAAATTCAATGGTTTGAGAACAACCAGATAAATTGCGTGATGTTGTGCCGTTCCAGTCTTGATTTCGCGAGCAAGGAAACAATAATGAAAGAAATAATCCTTACTCAGTAACTCGACTCGGAGTCTTGTTCCACGGCAACTTGAATTCCGCCATGGTCTTGTCGGAGTTGGCATACCGACCCGGGCGACTCCCGCGGCACGACCACTGAACTGTCAGCCTGGTCCCGATCCCGGTAGTTTGCGGAGCTTACCAATCTGAGTCATACCGAATTATATAATTGCTCTCAGCAAGTGCGCAATGATCGATTCTACCTTCGTCGCCTCTGCCTGATGCCCACTGTCGTTCGTCCTCCGGTTTCTGTCCCCGGCGTTCTAGATTCGTTCACGGAGACATGGTCTCAACGACTGATCGCTTCTATCAACTCGGAATATGAGATGAAGGTCGCGAAGCTGCAAGGCGGATTCGTGTTCCACGCACATCCAGACGTGAGCGGAATTTGAGTACGCATTGCGCGAATCAGTAGTTCTAATGTGCCCTCCAGACAGATGAAGTGTTTTATGTGCTGTCCGGTACGCTCACCATTGAGCTTCAAGGCGTGGACCTGGATAAAGTCGTGCTGAATAAAGGGGACACATTCGTCGTGCCTCGAGGAGTTCAGCATCGGCCGGTCGTGGAAGAGGGGATCGCTGAAGTCCTGATCGTCGAAAAGGCAGGAGTGATAAACACCGGAGACGCAGCTGGTGCAGAGCATTTGCGCAAAGGCGTAGCGGATGCTAGAGCATAGCGGGTGAGCACCGGGTCCGAGTCTTGACTCGAGGGAGTCCAATATGCGAAAATAAACTTGACACTTGGTGAAAAAGAACCGCGCGTGAATCGGCCAAAAGAGAACTGTTTCGGAATGTTCCGAAGGTTGATGTCAAGCACGTCAAAACTACCTATCGTGGCCGGAAAAGGAAATAATCTGACTTCCGAACACGGATTTGCATGTGTGTTAGGACTTAGTGTATTATCTAGGAGGGCGCATGCCTTGGAGAATGATCTGAGCTCATCAAAAGTTCGGCCCAGCTCTTTCGCTCAGAACTCTTACATACCGAATCGTCGGCAGGCCAAGTAATATGTTGGTCGAATTAGACATACATTATTACTCAATTTGAACGGGTGAAAAATTGGGACACAATGATGATAAGGAACACGAATACCCTTCCTAGAAACAGAGTACGCCTTAAATCGAAGAGGAAGACCAACGCGCCTAACGTAAACAGGGTATTGCCCGCTGACGTCAAGGCGAGCGGAAAGCATTGAGAAGATTCGTGGCATCAAATATCTCCATGTCTGTCCCAATCTCTTCCCAATTTTCAAGAGAAGCCAGCGCAGTGGAAAGCCTGAGCTTGGGCAGTGTCCACGCTGGTGTTTCGAATGCGCTGCGGTTCGGAGGGCGTCGGAGACTGCCTTCAACGAGCGCTCCGGGGGACATATTGTGACGGTCCGCAAAAGCGGCCAGGGCTGCGAGTACGAGCCCAAGATGTTTTCGGCGAGTTGTGCAGTAAAGCATTGGTTGATCAGTGTTAGGGACGACAATGCAGGAAAGAGCGCGATGGGAGGAGCAGAAATTGTGTGGGGGGGATTGCCGTGGTATTCACATGAGTATGTATGGCACTTGATAAAAGAGAGAGAGACCAGGGCTGGAAAGGACGCCTGCCGGGGGCCGATCGAATCGACGAACGGGAAGATCTGGTCGCCGTGGGCGTTGTCGATTATCAATTCGATTAGCGCAGGGGTATTGAAAATATCCAAGGCACGTGGCAGAAAATCACAGTCTTCGTTATGTGAAGGGATTTCAGGGAGGGAATGTGGAACTGATGCCCCATTTCCACTGAGACGTCGCAGACGTCGAGATACAGATGAGCTAGCGAGGAGCATTGGGCTGCAATGTCGATGAAAAGCCTCTCTTTGACCGCGTTGGTGCACCACATTTCGAGGTGCTTCAGCTGTGCCACCCACGGCATCGGAAATGGAATGAAGTTGACCAGTTTGACCAAAGTGAGCCTCGGGGCCCCAGCTGAGAACAATGTGACTGGGCGGCCTGACTCGCGAACAATATAATCCCGCATCTCGTATTTTATCTCGAGATGCTGCAGATCCGGAGCAGCTATATCACGCAAAGGGGCCCAGAGCACTTCCGCCAAGGCCATGCTGACTTCTGTGTTGACCAGGATCCTCAGCCGCCATATGCGATTGAAGTGAGAGACAATTTGGTGAAACCGCTCTGCGAGGACAACGCTGTTGCCACCCGGATAGTACGGGCCATGGTACACCTCTGCCCATATTTTACACCCTCGGGAGCGCTCGAGGTACATCCTGGTTACGGAGTCATCGCACGCCAGATCGCATTCAACGAACGTCCAAAGGACAGGCGCGCCGACGATGACTTCGCGGAATCGGGCGCAAGTCTGAGATAGAGCCCATTCCGGTTTGAGCGTGGGAGACAGGAAAGCTTCGTCTGGAGCATGATCCTCTTGTGCTGCAGCGGCGATGGCGACGAGAAGTTTGCCAGGAAAAGACTCTATCGGCGATATCATTGCGCTGGCAGTGTGAGCGCAGGAAACAAGGCGCAGTATGTGGCAGTGCTGTGGCTGAGGTGAGAACCAGACGATTTGTGGAAGGCCTAAATACTGGTATACTTACTTCAAGTTCCACAAGTCAGACGAGTCCCTGGGCCGCCTGTACGTGCCATCCTTCCCCTCCTTGTTCACTTTCGGGCTAAAAACATTGCCAAGTACTTCAAAAGTACTTACTCGACCCGCGCATCTCTTATGAGCCTGGGCTGAACGGCGATTTCTACCACGATGGCATCATGAAGAGCTCATTACAGAGCTTGAGAAGGCGAAATTGCTGCGTCAAGTTAAAAACAAGTGCGAGAACATTAAGAATTGGTCTGCCCGCGGAATGTTGATTTTCTTTTATTTTCTAAATTTCAAGCCGCAAAACTTCAAAGGAACGTAGACCCAGAATCTCCATTTTGAATCCTATTTCACCAATTCAGAACCGAGGACAAGTCATGAGAATCATTAGCGGCAATTATTCAACCACGGCGCCGGCGCCAGCACTCTCCAAATTTCGAACTCCTCGCACAACGCACAGCCCGAGTTGTACCAGTCTGCCCATGGTGCCTACACAAAGATCTGCCGTCCCTGGAAGATTCATTACGAGTCTGCGCCCCGTCATGCCATGCACGAATGAAACTGCAAATCTCGACTTCTGACTGTACAATGGGACAGATTCTTTGAATAACCAAGTACAGAACCCTATTCCGAAATCATACATAGGCAAATATAACCGCTCATCAAAAGTCATTCGGTATATTGGCGCTGTAGACGGGGGTCACCCACTACAGCCCATTTAAGGCCGCTTTAGAGACCTGATGGGCACGGCCCTTTCTGTATGTAGTGCGTCAGTTTTTAAGATACAGAGGAGAGTTGGAACATCCGTACAAAACACTTATTCCCGTCACAACACTGCTCCGTGTAGGGTGGAGCTACATGGCGGGCAGAGGCAGGAGTAGCTGGCACCACTCGTGGGCACATCCCTTTCTGTATGTAGCGCGTCAGCGTTTGAGATGCAGAGGAGAGTTGTAACATCCGTACAAAAAACCTGTGGAGATCCGGGTCACAACACTGCTCCGTGTGGGGGTGGGGCTACCTGGGGGGCGGATGAAGTGGCGGGAGCGGCCAGAACCGTCGTCTGTGCAAGGTACCCCAGGGCGAGCACCACAAATGGATGGAGATGCATTGTTGAATATGTATTCAGTTATTGGAGGGAATCTCCACTGGTGTGTACCGATCTGGCGACAAGGTCCCGCCTTTTATGTGACACCCAAATTGTTGGAATATCGACTGCATGTGCTCGTGGACTCACCAACGCTGGTACACCAGCACTTTATATATCATTCCTATTGTCTTCATCTCAGACTGTCGGACACTGTCACTGGACCCTCAGCTATCCCGACTAGGGGACCATTTCATTTCCGTACAGTAGTTAACCATGAAGCGAAACAATCTGACTGCACCGCGGATTCCGAGCCCATCGCGAGACCAATCAGCCTCATTCTTGTGATAAGTGTTTGCTACGCCTTCCGGGCTACATGATGGTACAAAGGATCATATCATTACTATTAGGTGGTGTCCTCGTCAAGAACGAAGAGGTTTCATCATGCAGGTCAAATTAGGCCAAACAACGTAGTAGCGAAACACTTGAAAACAGGACAAAATGGCTCAACTTCCCTTGGCCTCACAGCCTGAAGGGCTCTAACCATCATGATAATTTTAATGAACCCTGATAACGTCTTCCTGACGCTCCCCGGCATTTTTCTGGCACTGCGGTAGGATCTCGGAAAATGTGCGAAATAACACCTCAAACAAAACTGTGCTGCATCGGCGCAATATGAGCATTCTGGCTAATTCTTTTTACCAGTCAGAGTTTTCTAATGAGGAGAGTGTCCTCCTAAAACTTCGAGTTCATCCGCGCAGTCAAAGGTAGGGAACAGCGCAGTGTTTCGCTTCCACGTTGTGTTTCTCTTCGGGGTTAACTACTGTATCCTCTTGTTGTTTTTTGTTGACCCTAGCGTATTTAAACTCTAATTCCAGAATGAATCCCCTACGCGTTTGTGAGGGTCTTCTGTTACATTTCTCGCGTGACAGCGAAATCCTAACACAAAGGATATTACTGTACCAACTTGTATGGTAGCAATGTAACACATAACGCAGGGGCAAAAATGTTGCCTAAATTCGAGCGTAACACCAAAATTTCAGCTTTTCTGGGCTGAATTGGAATTTTTTCGGCCCTGCAGGGCCATAATCACCATTTTAGGCAGGTACGGTGCCAAATAAGGCAACCCGTTGCTACATTGTAACCTGAATTTGGTGTAACGCGCAGCTTTCGTCTGTGGCAAGGCTGAGGTGCCCATTATACCACTATTAATCTGTCAGCGTCACTGTCGTGTACCTTATCTTCATTTATTAAATGAGAGCCTCCCCCCCCGATGCGGAACTTTGACAGCTTCGTATGCTCCTCACGAAACATAATTTCAATCATTTTCTACAGGCGGTTTTATGCCACTCCAGAGCTCAGATAAGACTCCCTGCGGCCCTATTTCCTGACCGTAGATAGGCACACGGGTGCACGGCACATCTCGGTAAAGTCGTGTTCACGTTAATGCAATATAATTTGTGTGAATCTCAGCATGGATTGATATTGTGGTGCTACATAGTATTGTTGTTAGAGCCAGGCATTTGAATAAAAGGTAGGAACAGTGCACCCAACATGGTTAATGGTTACCCTGATTCAAGGCGAGTGGAAACCATCGAGGATATCCATGGGGTCAAATACCTCCACATCGGCCCCAATTTCTTGCCAGTTTTCCAGAGCAGCCAGCACAGGGTCAAGCCTGAACTTGGGCAATGCCTGGCCGTGGCGCTGGTTGACGGTGAACCGGGAGAGCGTCAGATACGGCCTGCAGCTTACTGTCCATGTGACATAGTATGACGGTCTGAAGAAACAGCCAGGATTGCGGACACTCGAAAAGGCCTTCGAGAAGGTCTGCTGTGAAGCATTGGTTGATGAGGGTGAGGGAGGAGAGTGCCGGGAAGAGCGTGAGAGGAAGAGCGAAGATGGTGTCGGAAAGAACCATCCCGAGTTCACATTGGCATTGGTAGTTTCTGATGAAGGAGAGGGAAGCGAGGACTGGGAAGGATGTGTGAGGGAGAGATATCGAGTTGAAGAGCAGCAAGATCTGGGTGCCGTGGCTGTTGTGAATTATCAATTCGGTCAACACCAGGGTGCTGAAAAAATCAAGTATGGCCGGGAGAAAATCCACGTCTGTGTCATGTGGAATGGTGATGCGAAGAGATCTCAGCGAGGGGATGTGCAGGCGGTGGGGCATCGCTGAGAGGTGGCCCATGTTGAGATACAGGTGACTGAGCAAGAAACAGTGGTTTTCAATCTCGATGAAAAGCCCTCCGACTGGGCCAACGCGCCACAGCTCGAGGTGCTTCAGATCGGCCGTCCACAGCGGCATTGGGAGCGGGATGAAGCCGGCCATTTTTACGAAATTAAGCCTCGGGGCCCCCAGCAGAAATAGCTGTAATTTCAGTGGGCGAGTGGACATGTAGAGGTTGTCAATGTCGTTTATGACCTCGAGATGATGCGAATTCAGAGCAGCAATATCGCACCAGGGAGCCAAAAGCACTCCTGCCCATTTGGTCCTGACCGTCTTCAGCACGATTTCCAGCGGGCATATGTGATCGATGTGGGGGACAAACTGGCCAAGGACATTCTGCTTGGCGTTGAGACTCCACAGGCACTTCAATTTGACCGATATTTTGAAGGGTCAGGAACGCTCGAATATACTGGGGTTTTTCGTTCAAATCGACAGTCACAGGTCACAGACCCTATGTCGATGTCGAACTTTGGTTGCAGTCACGCATCACGGTGGCCCTTGTCGAACCTGCCACTGGTCACGGCGCAGCTAAAATGGCCTGAAAGATGAAAAAAAGCGAAAATTTTCGTAGGAATGTTGAAATTTCGGGGGTGTCACGCCAAGAGGTGGGCAGCCGAAAAGTCCGTGAAATCGACCCTCCCTTCGGACTTAGCTTGGAGTCTGGTCCAACCGTGTTTTGGGCTGGAACGGCATCTGATCCAACTTCTGTTTTACGACCGCAAGACGAACCTAGCCGTAAAATATAACTGAGAGTCCCCCTCACTTTTATATCCCCTGAAGAGATCTATCTGGTTCTCATAATATTTTGGGGCCGTCAAGGGTCAGTATTCAAAAATTACATCGGACTGGACATGCAATGTTGACTGATGGCAAGTCGATGTCCTGACATTTGCCGATTGAAGGAAAGCTGAAATGGCTGCGGAGATCGGTCCGTCGCTTAGAGGGGGGGGGGGAGGGGGTACAGCCACCACTTAGATTTCGGAGGTTGATTTCAAGAGCTTTCGGCCCGCCCACCTCTTGTGTCACGCCAAATTTTGGCCGGTGCCGAAATGTCGAACTTGAAAAAAGGGTCACGCATCACCGCCCCCTGTCGATTTGAATGAAAACCCCAGTAGTTTGGAAATCTCCAAGGTACCCTCGAGGTCCAACTTTGCTTCAATGAGTGTCCAAAGGGCTGGCATGCTGGTGACAACTTTGCGGAATCGGGAGGAAGTATGGGACCAGTTCAAAAGCAGGATCGTCATGGTCTGGGACATTCACATCCCTTGACCTGCAGCCGCAATGGCGACAAGGAGTTCAGCAGGCAGAGAGAACATTGGTTGCTCTGCATTCATGATTGTTGAGGACTTAATTGATGATTCCGTATTAGGCTTGTTTCAGCCTCTCTAGTCTACCGGGCGTGAAATCTGAAGATAGTCAGATCACGTATACCAGAGAGGCTGAGTACAGGAGTCGCCTCAGCAAGAGGTGGGTTGGCTGAAACCCCGTGAAATCAACCTCCCAAATCTAAGAGGTGGCTGTAACCCCCCCCCCTCTAAGTGAGCGGTTGATCGGTCCGTTCGCCTGCGGACCGATATCCGTGGCGACCTTTGCCAGCAGGCAGCTCTTCCATCCAGTGTTTCCTGCTCGTTTCCTCACACAAGCTCACCGGCAACACATACAATTACAACGACATTATGAATAAAACACTACTATACAATAGGGGAAGTCAAAGCGCTCGATTCGACGGCTGATTCTGTTTCCGATTACGGCCGATTCTGAAATGAGAATCACGCAAGAATCGAAATCAACTTTGACCGCCCCGATTCTCACCACAATTCTGACTTCGATTCTGCGTAGATTTAGTGCTGTATACAAGTTGTATAATTTTTTTTATTCAATTTAATAATAATTCCCTGTGTTACGCGACATTGCCATTTATGGCCTCCCTTGTCTCTTTCTTCTCTACGCTACACGTTATGCCCCGGCTTTCCTCGCGGCAGAGTCGGGCTCGTGAGGTTCTCAAAATATTCCTCGAGCACCATGCAGCAGCAGATTTTTTAACGGTACATGTAAGAGGATGGACGAGACAGGGAATAAAGGTTTTTGTATAACATAAATAAAGAGATCGGGGAACAAACAAGGTATGCCACAGCTAAGTGTAAGGTTAGGGTTGATTCCGATTCTCAAATCCGATTCTGTGCTGTTCCTCCTCCGGAGGAGGAACTGCGATTCTTGCCAATTCTTGGTCCGATTCTGGCATCAGAATCGCGTGCTGAATCGGCAACAGAATCGGCCGTCGAATTGAGCGCTTTGACTTCCCCTAATACAACTATTTTTTACCTGATCCACTCCCGACTGCAGCGCCGGAATTTGTCTTCAGCTTCTTTCTTGCACGTCCGCCTGAGGCTGGCCGAGTCTGCCCTACTGGAGCCATGCGAACTGGGACTCGACGAACACCCAACTGCAGCTCCTCCGCACCCTCATCCGGACCTGCTACACAAGAGAACAGCGTGGGAGTTTTGTCAACAGGGATGCCCAACGCCTTCTCCTCCTCGCCACTTGTCTTCATGCTAATCCGCACAGCATGAGAGAGTCTCTTGTCGCCTTCCGGATTTCGTGGGGATGCATATTCAGGGTGGGGGCTGCTGTGGATTGGGATTTTGTGTATTGAGTTATTGGAGGCTGAATGTGGTCGCTGTCACGTTAAGAGGTCGAAGAGGAAGGTGTGTTGATGGTGTCCATATCAAAAAAGCCAGCAGGAAAATTAACACCTTTGAAAGCCATAACAAGTGCAGAAGAGGGCAGAATCTAAACAGAAGAGCTGGTTGATAGCAGGACAGTTGTAGAAGGGCGTCTGAAGCGCATGAATGCGGCCTAGCGCGTCGGGGAAGAATGGCAAGTGAAGCGAGACGCGTTGTTTGGCTCGGCCAAACACCGCATGTCCGGTCCGAGTGATTTAACAAATATCTTCACTAGAGAGACACAAAATATTACACCAACTACCTAGGTCGCTTCAGAGTATATAGAAATGGGGGGGGTTGTCTCCTCGGTTTTAGGCAGAAGTGGTGTGTGAAAGAGGGAAACCGAAGTCGAGTTGGACCCCTGCCCAAGCCCGAAACACGGTCGGACCTGACTCCGAGCTAACTCCGAAAAGAGGTCGATTTCACGGATTTATCGGCCGCCCACCTCCTGCGCCTCGGAGTTTGAAATTGAAACGCCTTGGCAACCGATCGCTCCATCAATTATCCCAAAAACCTCGGAAAGAAATACTCGGAGCTCCTTCATTACCTGCGGTAAAATCCACGAAAAAAATTTGAACGCCTCCCACTGACCGAAACTTAGCTTTCTGCCACCATGGACATTTTACCGCTGGAGTTACTTCACACCATTGCCCAGGACGTGAGGGGGCATTCAGATATCCGCAACCTCCGCCTCGTCTCGAAATCCCTGAACTCCGTGGCTACTCCGCTGGCCTTTCGCGTTATCGTTGTGCATGACAGCGTCAAGAGTGCCAACGCTGTCTCATTTCTGCAGAGCTGCGATGAATCCATCACGTCGCTTGTGCATGAGGTCGTTTTCCGAGGCGACCCAGAGGGCAGCGTCGAATTGGCTGGCGAAGCTGAAACTTCAGGCGAGGCCGGGAGAGAGGCACTCCGGATTGTTTTCTCTGGTCTGAACAGGTTCTGCAACCTCCAAAATCTGCGGCTCGACTTCCATGACAACTACGAGGAATGGGACGAACCGACGCACTATTTACTTCTCCAGAAAGACATATTTACCGCCCTAGCCTCGAGCCCGCCCCCACTCCTTGCGTCACTGGCCCTAATCGACATGATCGCTGTACCGGACGACATCTATGCCCAGGAGGACTTCCATCGGGTCTTCCGGTCACTAAAGACACTCGAAATCTCTGTCCTCTGCAACGCGGACCTGGAGGGCGTGTACTGCGACGAGGTCCTCGGAGAGTTCTGGGACCAAAGTGTCCCGCATATGGTCCGCAGCGCCACCGCTGTAACCGCGCTCACGATCCGAAGCGACCTGCGCGTCGGCGCGCTGCCGGCGATGACCTTCGACATGTTCCTTCCGCACCTTTCTTCGCTGGTGCTGCACAAGTTCGTGCTTCACGACGCCGTAGAGTTCATCCTCGACCACAAGGCTACGCTCACGCGCCTTGAGCTCCACGATTGCTCCATCGACGGCGGTCTGGAGGGCGACATCCCGCGCCCGTGGCACGCTGTTTTTGCGTTGTTCGAGGCAGAACTGGGTGCCCTCCGGGACTTTGTGTTCGAATCTGAGAGTGATTGGCGCTTCGAGTACACGCGAGAAGACCCGGGGTTCGGACACGTGCCCTTTGACGATCCGGAGGAGGACGCCGAATTCCTTGGGAAGGGCTTGGATGGGCCCGCGCTGGAGAGCCTCGTGGCAGTGGTGGAATCGCGACGACGCGGACGCCACACAGATGATGTCCAGATCACCACTTTTCAGGGCTGATGGTGCTCTCCTCAAGCTCCGAGTGTCGTCGCGCCATCCCGTCTGTGTATACTCAGTGCTCGGGCCTTGTCTCACTCACCCCCGGGCCACGAATGCTGCGTGTCTCGTTGACTCGGATCTCAATTAATGTGCATCCTCAATCTAACGTACCATTTAGTACCGCATGTACCACCGTATCTCAAATACAATTTTATCAGCTGGACACTGGAAATACAGCGAGGGCCTGTGCAGCGTGCTCATTTCTTTTTCTTCTCGTCCTTTTCGTCGTCCCAGTCCTGGTCGTCCCCCGCCCAATACGTGCTGTTCGCCGCTCAATATAAGCCGCCATCTCCCAGAAAGTAGGTTTGGTACGCACGGAGGCAAGTCAAGCATCGGAGGCGGTCCAGCGGGGAGAACGTCTGCGTAGGCGAGATTCGACGACCCCGGAGCACCGGTTGGAGGCGGCGGGCATGCCGACGCAGGACCGAGGTGGACTGGGACCTCGAACTTGATATCGTTGCCGATTCCAGGGAAGGGGACGGTAAATAACAGGACGTACTGCATCAGCAAAACATTAGATATAGATAGGTTCGGGAGAGAACAGATATCACGTACCGACCACCGAAGAGTCTCGGTAGTGCTTGTCGGCGCAAAAGGAAAAGCCAGCGTGGAGGTGAAGCGGACCGAGCGTCGCCAGATCCCGCGCCCCTTGTCGTCTTTCGGGATCCACTCCGGTTCGTCGATTATGGTGTGCACCTCCCCTGCGGGCTCCACTGGCTGGGTAGGAGTAGTTTGCGCACGCCTGACCTTCTTCGACGCGGTGGTATTTGCCAGCGCTTGACTTGTGTGCAGATCGAAGGTATCCTTTCTCGTCTCTTCATGGAGTCCCATGTCGCGAACGGTATATTTGGCCTTGCGGCGGAAGACCTGCGTCAGCTCGGAGGACTGAGTGGGCGGGACGGGGAACAGCGGTTTCCCGTGCTTGTCCTCCGGGCGGTCAGATCGATCGAGCGTCTTGGTCTCTGTCACAACGTGCAAGGTATAAGGAATTGGGGTGGAGATAGGAAACTCGGGAAGGTCGGGGAGTGAGATCTGGGAGAAGAGTTCAAGGCCGCGCGCGGAGAATCTTTGCAGAAGAACGAACAGATGCATGTACCCGCGAATATTCACCCCAGATTCCTTGTCGCACTTTTTCGTCTTGTGTGATAGCTTTCCATGGGCCGTTCCAGCCCTGCCTCAGAGATTCCCGCGCAAGTAATTGGTCTTCTGAAGCAGCAGGCATGACCACGAGGACTCTCCGAACACGGCGGTTCCGGTGGAAGACACCGGGCCTCTCACCCACAACCTCGAGGGAATACCTGACTACGGCAGAATAGCTGCCGAAGGCAAACGAGGGCGGTAGGTCTTCGGGCAGCGTGAATCGGAAGGGGAACGAGACGACGTCAGAGTCGGAATGCGGGGACTCGGACGTCCATAGGGATTGACTCTGAGTAGGAAAGAGCTGGGCAACGATCTTAGACTCTCATAGTAGAGCAAAATCGGGATCGGCCTACAGGGACGACCTGTTTGTGCATGACGGTGACTTGCCCGTATGTTCTAAGGATCTGTCTGCAAGCCCATATGTCGGTCTGAGGCTCCATCGGGCGCATCCAATGTACTTACGTTTTGATCACTCCTTGCATTTCGATTCGCAGATTTTCGATGCCATCCTTGCGCAGTAGTGGTACATGAAGGTCGACGCAGCCTTCGATGGTTTCCCCTGCGACACGGACGAGATTTTGAAAATGAAGAATGATGGGTTGCTGTTGAGGGTCGCTCGAGGTGGAGGTCATGATAATATGTTGCACGATTCTGAGCTGCTCAATAAATGGTTCGCGAGAGTGCTGCGCAAGAGATTGGCGACAGGCCGTGCAACAGCTATAAAGGCTGTACACTGCGGATTCACGGCTTCGCGGTTTGGAACAGTTTGGAGCTCTTGAATTTGAGCCGAATAATCGGAGTTCGTGGGGGGAGCAACGTTTGACGCGGTTTCAGGAATAGTTTCGTAGTTGAGCACAAGACTCCGCACCCAGTCAATTCAGTCAATTCCGCCGGAACTTGAGGCTGTTTGAGCAGCTAAGCGGTGCGATGCGAATCCCGAACTCTACCGGGCGTGACGTCGAGGTAGATTGGTCCAGCGCAGTTGCAGCTGCAAGTTCGTGGCGTTTTGTGTTGGGGAAAGTGCAAGGAAAGAGGCTCCGGGAATAGTCGGCTGTAGCCATTTCCTCTTTTGGACCACAACACCGTCACGATAATACCGCTACCTGGTCGAAATACCTTTTGCGGGCAACGATATGTCCGATATTCCAGTAGAGCTCTTGCTGGCTATCTTGGGCTGGGTCGAGGACACCGCGGTCCTGTTTAATCTGCGTCTCGTATCGAAAACATTCAACGCCATCGCCGCGCCAATGGTTCTCCGTGTGCTCCTCGTGACAGACGCTGCCCAGAGTGTGGATGGGCTTGCCTGCATCCAAGCGGGCGGTACAGACACTCTAAATTCGGTGCAGGAAATCGTATTCGAAGCGGCGGGAGATGGATATGGTCAAGGAGACGCTCTTGATACCGCGTTCTCGGGCCTGGCAAAGTTCCGCAACCTCAGGGTTCTGCGCTTGCAGTTTAATAGCGATTCTCTGCCCGTGCAACTCAGATTGTTCACCGTGCTCGCTGCCCACCCACCACCTCCCCTCATTTCGCTGACGCTGTACAACATCATCCCTATCCCGGATGGCATCTATGCCACGAAAGCATTCCAAAATATCTTCCGCTCGCTGACGACGCTATGTATCTCAGTCAGCTCTGGTAACCAGCCACAGCTCAGCGACTTCTGGGAATACAGTATCCCATCTATCCTAAAAAGTGCCACCAACCTTACCTCGCTCACGATCCGCAGCAATTATCCAGTCGGGGTCCTTCCAGCATTCCCAGTCGCTCACATCCACCTCCCCATGCTCGCCGCTCTCACGCTAGACAACTTCGTCTTGCACCCCGCTCGCGCAGACTACGACATCGCTGACTTCATCGTGCGCCACAAGGCCACGCTGACGCACCTCGAGCTGGCCGACTGCTGGGTGTTCCGCGGCGAACTGGGAGTATACGCGCGCCCATGGCATAGCCTCTTTCAGCTCTTTGAGCAGGAGCTTGTCGGTCTGCGTTCCTTGAGCAAAACAGTCAGCTGGTACTCGTCGCGTTTTTGCGGCTACCTCTTCTTCCCTGGGCCCGACTCTGCGCATACTTATGACAACGAAGCTGCCGTGCAGGCCAAAGACTTGGATGATGTCGCGCTCGAGAGCTTGATGTCCACGATGGAACTGCGAACACAGTCAGGAATCTGAACGGTGCAGACATACATCTATGTAAAGTTTTTTTTCCCCCATTGAACTTGAGATTCCTGTATTGACGTGTCCTTAGCTCTATATCTACACTACATCAGCTATTGCGCGGTGAACGGACTTTACGCCAGAGCTCGGCGATTCAATTTCCAGCAGGGTGGCTTGCCATGCGCGGGGACGGCCTTCCTCGACGCGCTTCGGGCCACTGCGACACGCCGCCCCCGCATAGCGCACAGTACCGTGCACCTCAAGCAGCGCCGGCCCCTATGGAGCGGCGCATACGGTACCTGCGTGAGATGGCGAGACGTGGGTGTCCGACAGCCGCACGGGAGAGACGTTGCTGGCGATCGTTGAATGAGAGGCTACGGCCGGCGCATACGCCTGGGACCGAGCGAGCTCCAACTACCGCAGTGGGGACTTCGTAATGCAACGCGCGATGCTGCCCGCACGGCCGGGGACTTGGTCGGTGCCGTTGAATCTACATCTGGATTTCTTTGCGCAAAGGCACATCGACCCAGCCGCACCGGATGATCTTACCGAGAAAAGATGACCAGACCGCCGCCGTCCCCGAACTTGCACACAGCTCGCCCTGCCCGAGCTGGATACGTCCTCGGGGTGCTCCCGATTCTTTTCACCGAAGCTTTGGGATATCTCTGGAGCTGCGAGCACGCCATTCTCTCAGTAGTTTGGATTGTAGCCCCTCCCTGAGCTGCTCGTTGTGCGGTGAATTGGGCTCAAGCTTGTGGTTTGCTTCCGCTTTGACACCCATGTTTGCTTCCGCTCTGAGATTCTCCTGTCTTCACCTCTCTCTTTCACTCTTACCATCACCACGTCAGGCTGCGCTCGATATTATCTTTGCTACTGCTCTTCACTTTGACCTCATTACACTTCTGCTACTGCTAACACTAACACTTGCTTCAGAGCTCCCCCACTTCACATCTATCCCGCTTCAGAGCCTCTCGCCCCCCCACCCCCCCCCCCCTCAAAACCGCCGTCGATCCCTTTCATCGCCTCACCTCACTTCGTCTTACTTGTGAGTATACTCATTGCGATTTTTAGTAACGCTCACCCAGACGTCTACAACAGCATGTCTCGTTCTTACAATCTTACTTGCGGCGCTGGCGCTGCGTCTCGTATCCCCAACCTTCACCGGCTCCTTCGTCGACGAAGGATACCTCGAACTCGTATGTCTATTCCCTTTCTCCTCTTCGTAGACACTCCGACTGAATCCCCATTATAGGTCGAACTTCTCACCACTGAGGCGGACGGCTCATCCCAGATCTACCACGCCTTCGATACCACAACTCAGATCTCCTATGCCGTCAAGTGCATGCGCAACACCACTCCGGGGTCCCCGCGGGCCGCAGACCTCCAGCGCGAGCTCGACATCCACCGCTCAATCACCAACCAGCGCGGTGTGGTCACCTTGAATTTCAGCTTCGTCGACAACCCGCGG
The DNA here is from genome assembly GCA_029378375.1 of Mycena olivaceomarginata. Classification (NCBI taxonomy): domain Eukaryota; kingdom Fungi; phylum Basidiomycota; class Agaricomycetes; order Agaricales; family Mycenaceae; genus Mycena; species Mycena olivaceomarginata. Next base: position 63,395 of record JARKIC010000727.1, on the reverse strand, counting down.
GCGGGCGGCGGCAATGAATATATCTTTTTGGTGCTGAACCCGGCAGCGGGCGACCTCAGCAACTCGATCTTGAACCGCCAAATGTACGCCGACCGCCCGGAGCTCGTCAAGGAGGCCTTTTTGCAGCTGGCTGATGCCGTGGCGGAGTGCCACAACGCAGGCGTTTATCATCGCGACCTCCGTCCTCGCAATATCTGGTGTGATTCGGAAGGGGGGAGTTTGCGGATTGCGAATTTTGACAAGGCGACGAGGGAGGAGTCTGTTAATTTCCGGTGTGGGGATCTCGCATATATGAGTCCTGGTTTGTTGTTCTCTCTTACGGTCCAGCTTACTCGCCGCTGACCACGTTCTATCCTACAGAATGTGCCGACTCTACAGGCGCAGGCGCCTCATACTCTCCCCGCGAATCCGACGTCTGGGCTCTGGCCGTCATCCTCTTCAATGTCGTTACCGGCAACCGGCCCTGGTCGGTCCCCAATCTTTCGGACGAGAGCTACGCCGCCTACCGCGCCGACGAGGAGCACCACTTCGTCGAGACTTTTCATATCACCCCCCGCGCCAATGATTTCTTCCGTCGGTGTTTCGCTGCAGGCCGCGGATCGACCCAGTCTGGACAAAAGGACCGTCGCCGTCCTGGAGATCGACGACCGGTTCTCGCTCAGCCGGAGGCTGGTGGCTCACTCGCACAGCAAGCTGTTCTTTCGCCCAGTATCGAGAGAGGTTATCGGAGACGTCCGGTTCTTTGATCGCGAGAGGCGGAGAGTTACGGTCCGCGCGCGTTTTATGAACACCATCCGCCGCCTGTAAAACGATGTCCGGAAAAATAAAGGGCCGGGCGGGAGGGGCAGCGGAGAAGAAAAGAAAAAGAATACAAAAGCGTATAATGGAGGAAACCCACTTTATCTAGTAGATAGAGAACGCTGGTCGTTTGTATGTATGGCGAAGTAGAGCGCCAAAAATTGTATAACGGGTGAAATTGTCAAATAATCGCGCTGTATTCATTGCTCTCTGATTATAGTTCTGAGCTAACTTGTAGCTAAGGTGATGAAACAATTGATTGATGCCTGCTGCTCGACTCGGATTCTCAAGAGAAAACACAGCCGCGATTACCGTGGGAGAACTCACCGATACTAATGCGGTGATCGCGTGTGAAGTGCCTTTGATATCTACGTAGGTGATCTCTCACCTGCTTTCACTTTTGCCCTCAATGAATCCCGATGCCGAAACCCCCTCCGATAATGGCTTATCGTTCTGGAACAACCGACATTTGAAATTCCGTGTGCTTATCCTTGGCCGTGCAAATGCTGGCAAAACGACAATACTTGAGAGACTAACTGGAGCCTCCATGGATGAGGCAGAGGTCTCGCGGGATGGAGAAATATTGCCTGGCCAGGTTCGTTGACTGTTGAAGTACTTCAATTATCATGTCTGATTGAGTTGATCCAGACAGTGAAAGGCCAGATAGATGTATGTTCTTAGACTGTCTTTTCTTATTCGGTCTCTGAAGGCCTGAAGCGTGGTTTGCACAACATCAATGATGAGGTCCGCTTTCGCTCCAGGCCTGGATTTGTCTTTCACGACTCGCGTGGTGTCGAAGCGGGCTCAGCCACAGAACTCTCCACTGTGCAGCAGTTTGTGAACAAGCGGTCATTGGCAGCAAAGGATCTTCAAAATCAGCTGCATGTCATATGGTATCAATGTTGCTTTGGCTATGCAACATGGACTTTCTGACACATTCTTCAGGATGTGCCTTCCTCTTGACGACTGTCGGGAGCTGTTTGAGAGTGAAAGGGAAATATTCCGGCTGTTGAAGGGCACAGGTGAGTGGCAAATGAGAAGCGGCATTGAGACTTTTTTTGATTGACAAACTGTAGTTCCACTGGTTGTAATATTTACGAAGCATGATGGGGCTGTCTCCAAAGAAACATCCCAGATCCTCATGGATTTCCCAGGAAACACTCACAACCGGTCCATTAGGAAGGAAGCACGCAGGAAGGCAGAACTTGAGGTTATTAACCGTGTGAAGGAACTTGAGGGAGAGTTGAGAGGCCTGGGCCTTGCTGATAATGCCACAGCATTTCTGACGACCAGCGGTATGGTCATTACCATTGTTGTTGACAGCTGTGAACTGACCGTGTTCAGGGATGGAAATGGCTACAGTTGATGCCGAAAAATCATGTCAACAACTGATTGACTTGACGGAGGAGTGTTTAACTGGGCCAAGAATCAAGACATTGCTATCGGTAGTGTGGGGCCGTAATCTGTTGAAGCGTGGATTCTGGTGTTTGTATTGGTAAGGGGTTGTGTCTATAACAGGACACCTATGACTGATTTTTCAATAAAGGACCTTGAGACGCAATACTATAGATAGTATGATGGAGTGCATATTGTTATTCTTTCCATTGATCCATTTCCCCTATATTCAGGAGGGGTAAAACTAGGCTCAGGAATGCCAAGCAGGTTGAACTTGATAGAACATATTTGCAGTGGAATGGTGAGTGACATGACCAACAAGGAGAACACCATAAGGTTGCTGAACTTCCCGAATGCTGCTGTAGCTGGTAAGATAGTGAGGTTCTCACTAATTTGGGATGCTCACTTGTCCTCCTTTGTGCCTGCATAGGATGTGAGTCTGCCTTTTTGCTATTGGTCTGCTCTCTCTGCTCACTGGTCCTCCTTTGCACCTGTGTAGGATGTGAGTCTGCTCCTTTGTTGGCCTGCTCCCTCTGCTCACTGGTCTTCCTTTGTACCTGCATAGGCTGTGAGTCTACCCCTTTGCTGTGGGCCTGCTCCCTCTGCTTACTGATCCTCCTTCTTGCCTGTGTAGTTTGTGAGTCTGCCCCTTGGTTGTTGGCCTGCTCCCTCTGCTCACTGGTCCTTCTTCGCACCTGCATAGTTTGTGAGTCTGCCCCTTTGTTGTCAGCCTGCTCTCTCTGCTCACTGGTCCTCCTTTGTACCTGCATAGGCTGTGAGTCTGCCTCTTTGTTGTTGGCCTGCTCCCTCTGCTCACTGGCCCTCCTTCACACCTGTATAGTTTGTGAGTCTGCCCCTTTGTTGTCAGCCTGCTCCCTCTGCTCACTGGTCCTCTTTTGTACCTTCATAGGCTGTGAGTCTGCTCCTTTGCTGTTGGCCTGCTCTCTCTGCTTACTGATCCTCCTTGTTGCCTGTGTAGTTTGTGAGTCTGCCCCTTTGTTGTTGGCCTGCTCTCTCTGCTCACTGGTCCTCCTGTGCACCTGTGTAGGATGTGAGTCTGCCCCTTTGCCATTGGCCTGCTCCCTCTGCTCACTGGTCCTCCTTTGCACCTGTGTAGCTTGTGAGTCTGCCCCTTTGTTGTCAGCCTGCTCTTTCTGCTCACTAATCCTCCTTTGTGCCTGCGTAGGATGTGAGTCTGCCCCTTTGCTATTGGTCTGCTTCCTCTGCTCACTGGTCCTCCTTTGCACCTGCATAGGCTGTGAGTCTGCCCCTTTGCTGCTGGCCTGCTCCCTCTGCTCACTGGTCCTCCTTCACACCTGCATAGTTTGTGAGTCTGCCCCTTTGTTGTCGGCCTGCTCCCTCTGCTCACTGGTCCTCCTTTGCACTTGCATAGGATGTGAGTCTGCCCCTTTGCTGTCAGCCTGCTCCCTCTGCTTACTGATCCTCCTGTGCACCTGCGTAGGATGTGAGTCTGCCTCTTTGTTGTTGGCCTGCTCCCTCTGCTCACTGGTCCTCCTGTGCACCTGCGTAGGATGTGAGTCTACCCCTTTGCCATCTGCCTGCTTCCTCTGCTCACTGGTCCTCCTGTGCACCTGTGTAGGATGTGAGTCTACCCCTTTGCCATTGGCCTGATCCCTCTGCTCACTGGTCCTCCTTTGTATCTGCATAGTTTGTGAGTCTGCCTCTTTGTTTTCAGCCTGCTCCCTCCGCTCACTGTGTCTGCATAGGATGTGAGTCTGCCCCTTTTCTGTCAGCCTGCTCCCTTGGCTCACTGGTCCTGCTTTGTGCCTGCATAGCATGTGAGTCTGCCTCTTTGCTGTTGGCCTGCTCCCTTCGCTCACTGGTCCTCCTTTACACCTGCGTAGTTTGTGAGTCTGCCCCTTTGTTGTCAGCCTGCTCCCTCCGCTCACTGTGCCTGCATAGGATGTGAGTCTGCCCCTTTTCTGTCAGCCTGCTCCGTTGGCTCACTGGTCCTGCTTTGTGCCTGCATAGCATGTGAGGCTGCCCCTTTGTTGTCAGCCTGCTCTCTCTGCTCACTGGTCCTCCATCACACCTGCATAGTTTGTGAGTCTGCCCCTTTGTTGTCAGCCTACTCCCTCTGCTCACTGGTCCTCCTTTGCACCTGCATAGGCTGTGAGTCTGCCCCTTTGCTGTTGGCCTGCTCCCTCTGCTTACTGATCCTCCTTCTTGCCTGCATAGTTTGTGAGTCTGCCCCTTGTTGTTGGCCTGCTCCCTCTGCTCACTGGTCCTCCTGTGCACCTGTGTAGGATGTGAATCTGCCCCTTTGCCATTGGCCTGCTCCCTTTGCTCACTGGACCTTCTTTTCACCTGTATAGTTTGTGAGTCTGTCCCTTTGTTGTCAGCCTGCTCCTTCCGTTCATTGATTCTTCTTTGTGCTTGCATAGGATGTGAGTCTGCTCCTTTGCTATTGGTCTGCTCCTTCTGCTCATTGGTTCTCCTTTACACCTGCGTAGGCTGTGAGTCTGCCCCTTTTGCTGTTGTCCTAATCCCTCTGCTCACTGGTCCTCCTTTGCAACTGCATAGTTGGTGAGTCTGCCCCTTTGTTGTCAGCCTGCTCTCTCTGCTCACTGGTCCTCCTTTGTACCTGCATAGGCTGTGAGTCTGCCCCTTTGTTGTCAGCCTTGGCTTACTGGTCCTCCTTTACACCTGCATAGCAGGTGAGTCTGCCCCTTTTCAGTCAGCCTGCTCCCTTCACTCACCGGTCCTCCTTCACGTCTGCATAGTATGTGAGTGTGCCCCTTTGCTGATAGTCTGCTCCCTCCACTGACTGCTACTTCAGTCTGTGAGTCTCCATGTACATTCAATCCATTCCCTTCACATTCATGGTCCACCGGCAAAAGAATGCCATCAAATGTGTTGAATCTGTGGTTTCTTCACTATTTCTTATGCCTGCCCCAGTATTTACTATTTCCCTGCCCTGGTTACTTCCTATGTCCTGACTCCTTTCCTATAGAGCCCAACTGATGTTCATGTACTGACTGTCACTGTTGGTAGGCTCCACCTGCTTATCTCGGATTGTTCTCTCCACCTATACTGATTGCTTTTCACAGTGATGATGGTTGTACTCCATGCAGTCCATGCAGGTGTTCTCACCCTTCCATCACCCACCATTACAGATTGGACAGAGACTGTGGCCTCCTTCATTGAGGACAACAAACTTCCTCTGCAAGAGAAAGTCAAAACCATTACTGCTCAAGTAGCAGCTATTGTTGGACGGATGAAACATAGGGATATCATCCCTCAGCTGAACCCCCAATATCTCCCATGGAAGTTTTCAGACATAAAAGCAACAATCTTTGCCACTGAGCTGTTTCAATCCATTGAGGCCAATCTCATGTAATCCCTTTGTATTCCTTATCATGAACCCTTATGTAGACAGTTCAGTTGAATTGTGACCACCCTCCCACTAATTAAATTGACTGGCCCATGATTTTTTGACAAATGAGAAATCCAGATGTAAATGCCATGCTTTCAGTACTGAGACCGCTAATGAACATCAGGACTCTACCTGAGAATAAACTAACCACACTTGTGGCACGCCTGTGTGCACACTACATGGCGGATTAGGGTTGTTCACACCCACCCTTTTCACACCCTTTTTTGCATCCTTTTTTGCCCTTTTTGCCATTCTCTTCATTTTTTGTCTGGTTTTTTTTTTCCTTTTGTACAAAAGGGGTAGAACACCAATAAAACCAGGGTCCTACATGCAATTCTGGGGGAAATGAAAAAAAGGGCACAAAAAAGGGTAGGTATGAAACCCCCTTTTGGGCTCCCTTTTCCCACTCTTTTTGGCCCCCCTTTTTGCCTCCTTTTCTCCATTTCATGCAGTCTAGGTGCTCCTATTGTTCCTTAAAGGTCACATACCACCTCAAATGTACAAAAAGGACTGAGGTGATTTTTTCTGGGTTTTATAGCTTGCTCAGTTACATTCTCTGCCAAACATGAAAAAGGGTGTAAAAGGGCATGAAAAAGGGTGGGTGTGAACAACCCTATTACTGACTATATTCCTCACAGGCTGCTCCTCCCCATTCTTTTCATCGAAGATTTGGTGTCAGAGACACCCCCACTTCAGCTGCTTCAGCCACTTCACCCGGACTGTTTATCCTACCGTCTGTCCTTGCATCTGTCTATCTGTCTGTCCTTTTATCCGTCCATCTATCTGTTCATCCTTCTACTCGCCCATTTGTCTGCCCTTCCACTCACTCATCTGTCTGTCCTTCCGTTCACCCATCCATCCGCTCCGCTGTCCGTCTGTCCGGGATTTTGTCCATCTGTCCAGAACTTCTGTCCAATCTGGCATCTGGAACTCCCATCTAGTCGTGCTAGTAAGTGTTATGCGACCAGGCCCGGGATTATTGTAGATACCTACAGACACGTGCTACTGGGTACTGGGTAGTACCTACTAGTATATAAAGTTTCGCCTAGCATGGGAATCCCCATCCTTTCTTCTCTTTGGATTCCCCCACTGGGTGCGTAGTATTTCCGCCCCTGTACTTAGTACCTATATTTATGATTCAGATTCCCCCACTAGTTTCCGCGCCCTGCACTGAGCTTAAGGTTGCTCTTACAGCAGAAGAAAGGATCTAAGGGATCAACCAGTCAAGATTGGGAAGTTTGGTTCAGGTGTCATGAATCATCTGGGTTCTACTTTTTTGTGCGACATGTCTGTATGTTATATCAGTGCCGACTCGCCCGCCTACAACCCTATTAGGCACTTCATTTCCATTCCCAACCTCGGCCCTTCGCTTCTACTCCTCCGAGGCTGCCTTCTGGTTCCGCCTCTGGTCCACTCAATCCTCAATCCAAGTCCCTTCCGGATTCGGGCTCCAGGTCTAGACCACATCATTGTCGATGATACTCTGATGATCCGGTCTTCCAGGCCACAGGGGTTTTATGCAATGAAGGATTACTGAGTGTTTCTGCCTTTCCTTTATTCATTTGTTCTTGGTTGCTCCCGACCTCCCTCTGGAAATCCTCCGGTATTCCTCTGGTCGCATTCTAGGCACTTGTGGCTGTGCTCCGGCTCCGGACTCCGAGCCATTCCCTTCAGCTCTCTTTTTTATGACTGTCTCCCTTCCAGGTGACTATTCCACCATGCCTCCAGTTTCCTCGTATCTTCCAGGTCATTGTCTGGGCTTTCCCTCAGCTCCGAACCTTGTCCTCCTCAGCCGTCTCGGCTGTCTCGGCTCCATCCATTCATCTAAATGAACCATCCGGACAAACTGTCAATGCCGATGACTTGGCTATATCCCACTGGTCAATCAATACAAGTGAACCACTCCCTTTCCATTCCAGATTCATTCCCTCTGTTCCGGTTCACTCCGGAACTCAGGGACTCTGTCCATCTCCACTCCGGAACTCCACCCTCCTTGGCTCTACCCATTCAGACACCTTGGCTCTTTTCTCACAGCTCCAGTACTTTGCCTGGGTCGTTCCTTGTTTCATTCATAGCTGCATCCCTTGCTGCTGCCTTCCTTCCATTTTCTCTGGTATGCCTCAGCACATTGCCGTACCTCCAGGACCTTGCTCCTAATTCGGGTCTAAGACCTCCGGATCCCTTTGTTCTACCTTCGGTTCAGCCCCTCAGACTTATCGGACTCCTTCTGGAGCTTCCTTGGATTACTCATGAGTGCATTCCTATTCATCCTTATTGTTCTTCTGCTTTCCAAGCACCCCATCCGGTTTGTAGTTATTGTCTTCCACTATGCACCCACATGCTCCCATCTGATCTGATCAGCAATCCCATCATTTCCTCATCATGTGTGTTCGTACTTATTGTTATATCTTACTTCCCTCGGACTTCTCTCCAGATTCATACATACAATAAATTTCCTCCTATATAAGCTAGAGTATATTGTCCAAGTACCTTAGCTTCAAAATTTGAACGTTTAGTGGGCAGACATTGTGCACAAGTCACCTCCATGGCTTGATTCCTTCTCTGGTCAATTCCCTCTGGCCTTCCTCCTCTGGCTTTGACTTCTTCCTCTTATTCGTTGTTGCCTCGCCTCCGGTCGTCATCCATTGGTCATCCTCTTGTCCATGGCCTTCTAGATCATGCTCAGGATATCTCCAGCCTCCGGTTCCAACCCCTCCGGCCCGGACCTCCGCCTGGAGTTCTTGGGATTCTATTCCACTTCATATTTCTCACCTTCGTTCAGTCCTAGGTCCTCCCATCTCTGACTTTTTGGTTTGACTGTCCAACCACCTTCCGGTTCAACTGTCCAGCCTCTTACCTTCTGGTTCAACTGTCCAGCCTCCCTTCTTCTGGTTTGACCGTCCGGCCACTTTATGGTTTGATCTTCCGGCCTCCTTCCGGTTCAACCTTACAGCCTCCGTCCTCTGGTTCTCCAGTTCAATCCTCCGGCCTATGTCCTCTGATCTCCAATCTCCGATGTTCTGGACTTCGGACTCCCGCCTCCGGCTTTCGTTCCACTTGCCATACCTTCCCATGGTCATACAAACCAGGTAGTGATGTCACACACCTTATCGCCTCTTACAGTCACGGCGAAAATTGTTGCCCATACCTAAAAAGGAAATTTTGTGATGGCTCACAATAAATGTGGGATGGATTGGCAGAGGGGTATTCAGATATTGGATATGAGCCAAAATACCACCCATTTTGGCATGCACTTGGCCTTATGCACTGTTATATGGATCATCAGGTTACCACCAAATCCCAGCAGGGGAGCAATTTCCGGGATTTGGTGCACCAAAGTAGCATATATATGAATCAGATACAAAATCTGGCTAATATTCTAGCTTAGAACCCGCTAGTGGTTGGTCTACACTGTGTTTTTTATGAGCCATCACAAAATTTCCTTTTTAGGTATGGGCAACAATTTTCGCCGTGACTGTATCCCGTGTTGTGTTCACCGAACCACCGCATTCCTTCACATTGATTCCTCCGCCCTATGCCCAGGTCCAGATCATTTTCCATTCCGTCCTCGGATTATGTCCTCCTCTGGACCAGGACATAACACTGTATGGATACAGATGCGTCTTAACGACATGGGACTTCTATGACGCCACCACGTGACCTTCTCATGGTTGAAACCCGACTGCAGATTCTAAAGCCGCAGACCCACTGGGTCTGTGCCACAGGATACAGAAGATACAGAAGATGTTAGGGACTAGAGAACCCGTACAGATGGATCCTAGTTCCCAGACGCATCACAGCTGACACAGAGGTGTACATAGAGTGCACGAATGGTTGCAAACTGATTGGGGTTTCAACCACTGATCGATTTGAATCACTGGATACAACAATGTTAGGGACTAGGAAACCTGAACATTGGATCCCCTAGTCCTCAGGAGCTATAGAGACAAACAGAGAGGAGTATAGGAGTATCAGCATTAACACTCCTTAATGCTGCGGTACAGGAACTGATTGTGACCAACCGCGATCACCTTTAATTTATTTGAAGCCTATATAAGCTCAGTAGAATCTCTCTGTACAGTAGATTCTACCTCGTCTAATCTCAGGCTTCCGTCTTTCTCCCCATCCTTGTCTCCCTGTCGACCAAGCACGCTGTTGTCTGTCCACTGTCTGCTCCCGCACACCCTCAGACCATCTGTGTGGTTTCCCTTCCTTCAAAACACTGTTTCCTTCCGGCACCCTGCTGTCTTTGTCAAGCCCATCCTTCAAGCTTTTGAGCCTAGCCTAACATTCAAGCTTGCTAGTTCTCAAAGATCAAGTGTCACAATTCGATGCAAATCTTATCGTTCCAACGCCTATCTAAGAGCGCAGCACAACAAGCACATACAGATAAGGGTTATCTGAGAGTGTTGCATAATAAGTGCATATAGATGAGATAGTGGAAATGTTATCAAGAACGTTGACGAACCCTAGATCAAGAGATCAGGATAAGATCCTAGATAATGGATCAAGAGAAGGACTTAGTGCATACGAAGTCCAGACGACATCCCGGATCATGGAAGAACACCAGGATGCAGAACAACACTGCTGTAAGCTAAATGACAGAAGACACGAGGGTTAAGGCAGTTAGGCCAAGACCTCACACGAACACCGATCAAGACGGTTTAGTCACGATCGAAGAAGCATCAAGACGACAGATGCTTAGAAGATATATATATAGAAGGAAGCGTACTGACAGGATAACATGAGTACGGACACATTCACGGATCAAGGCTTTCGATCGCCAGTACGAACTCGGACATGAGTTACGACAGACGAAGGCTGGACATCAAGAACCCCATGCATACGTGGAAGGACATACGGAACACCATGAGGATATACACTCGGTTCCACGGTACCAGGAGGAGTCCTTATAATACTCGACGAAGAACACATGCAGGACAGCATGGGAAGATATTATTATAACTCAACACGAGTATAACTGAAGACGGGAACGATCAGATATAATGATCGATTGGAACGAACCTATGCCATATGCATAGATGGATATATTTACACGGATGATTGAGGAACCGAAGACTCGGATTAAAGATCGGGTTGACAATCGGTTGGTACGATCAAGTGGAACACATGCTATACGCATGAACAGTTATATTTACGAAGCCACAAGGTATACATGTGGTGGTTACTAATAGCCTTGCGGACTACGGCATGTTCTTGGTAAGAACACACACCTAACAGATGGAAGCAACGCACAGACACTTCATTTCAGTTTATATATAGTAGCATAACATTACTTACGAATGTTTACCACGCCGAAGCCTTATGCTCGTATCACAGTACTTACTCACAATTACTTATTAGGAAGGTATAGCTCACGGTTGAACTTGACAATAGTTACAATGATTAGATACACAGAACAGTATGTAGTCGTAGCCTAGTCGTAGATATTCTGTACCTCTCCTAGTGTTTTATTCAACTTCATTGACGATACGGTTAATACCTTGCACTACCCAATCCCTTGTCATCATACCGACTTGTGGACACTCGAGCGTGTTGTCATTGTAACATCAAGCCCTCAAGCCTTTAAGCCCTCAAGCTCTTTCCCTGCAAATCCCAATCTTGCTCTGGTATCTGCGCTGTCACACTTCAAGTCACTTCAAGTTTTCATATACCCCCAAATCGAAAACTGGCAAGCCACCCTGCATGTCTTGTCAGCAAGTGTCATCTGTGCCGGTACCAAGGCTTCTCTTTTGTGTCAGCCCAGAATCCGATTGCACACAGAGGAAGAGGAGCACTGCTCCAGGAATCGTTTCACATATAGGTGCATCGTGGACTCTTGAGATTCTTACCAGAGCACTAATTATGAGGTCTGAGCATCCTCAACATGCACCGCTGAACCCTCCTGCTGTGTCTTGTTCCTCGAGAGCCAATGCATTGTCTCGTCTTCACATGCTCGCCAGTGCTGTTAAACAGCTCAGAGCCTTCGACAGCGCTGCTACACCACAGCACACCACATTGTCGCTGCAGCACTGTTTATCATTGCCGTATTACCACTGTATTCATTCCCTCAAAATTTTATTATATTTTCCAATTTCCCTTTCTGGCTGTAAGGCGTCAAGCACAAATGTGGACAGCAATGAGGAACAATCCTGGTACAGATTGCGAGTGCATGTTCAGATGATAGCTCACAAGATTAGTGCAGACTGTGTCAGAAAATGTCCATTTATCTCGCAACATATTGACATGGCTTGAGACCTTGCGCCGGCTTGAGACCGCTCGGGAGTCGCTGCAGGACGTCTTGGGAGATCTTCCAAGCCATCTCAAGTCACCCAAGGCTCTGGGGAGCCTTGGAACCCCTTGAGATGCCTAGGTTGTATTATCGCTAAATCCAGGCTAGTATCCCCTGGGAGCCAGCAGTGGAGCAGAAGTTCAAGCTGATCTATTGTGAGAGGGTCATTGCCAGCCGAATAAATCACAGAATCGAACCATGGAACTGGGGTTATTTCCAGATTGCCGAGAGGTGTGGAGCTGGGTGGAGTGTTAACCCAATGGCTCAAGCAAGGTATATAACTCTGTTCATGCCCTTCAAAATTTTACTTGCACACATGTGTGCACTTGAACCGGTATTAATATCAGTAAGTAATGCAGCTCTCCTTAGTCTTACTGACTTACTATACTACCACTTGCTTACTTCTTTAAATCTGTTCCGTGATGTTCCTTCAATTAGAGTATTGAAGAGAGAGATAGAAGTTTTTTTTTACCGGCTCCTGCCTACACTGCTTGCAACAGCTTCGATGGAGTGCCAAGGTTCTCTGACATTCGGGAACCTTGGAACTGCTTGCTGTAACCTAAATTGTGCACTGCAAGTAACATAGTAGCATATGACCTTGAGACAGCTTGGAACTCATTGGAACCTGACACAAGACAAATAGGATTTTTCTGACACAGTCCAGCCTCTCAAGCTGCTTGGATCTGACCAAAGTCCCCATCGCTGATACCTAATGAAAAAGTGGCTCAGTTCTATGAGAGTGAGTAAGTGCTCGTGATGAGCTGGGCATCAGATTGCCAGGCTTTTGGCTTAAGTCTGTGGTTATGGGGAAAGAATCAAGTTTTCATGTTGATAAAAAGAGAGGAAAAGAGGGGAAAGTAGAGAGAGATTGTGGGAGCTCACCGGTGTTGATTCCAAGTGCGGTTTATGTTGTGCAAGCTCCAGATTGAGAAGAAGCACACCAGCATGGAAACAATATCAAGATGATGTGTGAACCCGCCGAGTGATTTCAAGGTCTATCTCTTCAGAGATAGTACCTGGTTTGGGTTAAACCCAGGCCAATTGTTTTCAAGATCCACACAGGCCGCCCTTCATGACATCTGCTGTCGTGAGCTGTGTTCTTCTTACCACCATTGTTGTGCTGTTCTCTCCGGTATAAACTGCCAACACCTTCCTTCAACAAGGCCCTAATGTGGACTTCCCCTCTCTCAAGGAATATATCCGAGTCAACACTCTTGCTTGCACAAATTGACACAAAAAACCATGTCAGAAAGGAGAGGAGATAGAGATGGGGAACTCATGAGATGGAAGGTAAGTCCTCCTGGATATATTCCCTACAGCTATCTGGGCCTTATCGCAGTTTCTGGCATGGTCAGCAAGGTCTTCCACTACCCGCCTCTTCCTCTCCAAGATGAACCGTGCCCCCTTGTTGCTGTCCCGGATCGTGGTTGAGGCCGTCACGCACCACTCCCTCCATGCCACCGCCTTCTCCTGCTTGTCAACCCACGTGTCCATCATCCTCGCTGACCTCCTTGCCGCTACATCCAGCTCCTCGCAAACACAGCTGCAAAGTACGCACAGCACGCCAGCTGCACTCTAACAACCACCAACACCCTCGAAGCTCTCAACAACCTTGGCTTTGGCCTCCAAGACCTCATTGACTATGTCCCAAAGCAAAGGACCTCTCGTGCTATGCTATCTACTCGGGCTGCTGCATCGAGGAGCTCAATGAGTTCAAGGCCCAACTCGGCCATGTTCAGTGCAACAACACTTTCCCTCTGATGTATGCCCCGTACAATGGAGGATGAAGAGTGTCATGAATTGCCCAGGTTCTACTTTTTCGCGCGACGCGTCCATATGGATACAGACACGGCTTAGCGGCACGGGACTCTCATGACGCTACCACGTGACCTTCTCACGGTCGAAACCCGGCCTCGGATTCTAAAGCCGCAGACTCAGGGAGTCTGTGCCACGGGATACAGAAGACGTTAGGGACTAGGAACCCATACGGACGGATCCTAGTCTCCGGATGCACCAACAGCTGACACATAAGCGTACACAAAGTACATGACTGGTTGCAAACCGATCGGGGTTTGAACCACTGGATACAATGACATTCAGGACTAGGAAACCCGAACATCGGGTCTCCTAGGTCCTCCGACACCACGGAAACTGACACAGAGGAGTACAGGAGTATCAGCATTAACACTCCTTAATGCTGCGGTACAGGAACTGATCGTGATTGACCGCAATCGCTTTAATTTATTAGAAGCCTATATAAGCTTGGTAGAATCTTCATGTACAGTAGATTCTACCTCGTCTAATCTCAGACTTCTACCTTGGCTTGACATAGGCATTGTCTCCACCCTGCTCCGCTTCCTCCACATCGTACTACGGGTTGTATCCACGCCCCGGGTTGTATAACTGAGTGGATATCACACCCTCTTCGACTTGTTCTGGGTTCGGCCTCGCATCCTGACCTACGACATATGGCCTTCTAGGGAGGACGCCGTACGACTGGTCCTACTGCTCAGGGAACACACGAGCTACTAGCATCTATCGGGTTTATCCTGGTTGGGGTTCTCATTGGGTTACTTGTTGTTTAGCCGACCCAGAGGCCGTTGCTGACAAAGGACATTGAGCTCGAAGTTGAGGCAGAGTCCCCACAGAAGCGACAGCAGACACTCAACTGGGACAGCCGACTTTCTACCCCCCTTTCCAACCATAACAGATGCACCCAAGTCTCCTCGAGCAGAGTCTCCCTAGCCCTTGATGCCCCTACCACCCCCCACTGCTGCCGGTGCCACTCCACCCATCCCCAGCTCCAGCTCGCTGCAACCTCTACCTTCGCTGCAAACTACATCCTCCAAGTCCCCCTATGAGGCATCTTCTCTCGCCAACGGCTCCCAATAGCACCTCCCCGGCCCACCCCCACGGCCTCCACTCCCTGCCACCCCCAATGCCACCACCACCGCTGTCACCCAGGCCCTCAACCCCAAGCTCACACTCTACAAAGCCTTCCACCACATCCTCACCAACCCCACTCGCAAGCCCACTACTCTGTCCCCCACACGCCACCACATCGCCATGGGGCTACTCCAGCACACCACCCTCGTCCCACGCTGGGAGCTCCCTGACACCATGTACACCGCCTCTGTGCCTGTGCCCCCCTGCACCTGGCCCATTGTCCCCACCTTTGCCGTCCCTGCCTCCCTCCCCACTGCGATGGAAATTGCGCCCCCGACACACCACTTTCCCCCACCCACCGCACCGCCGCTGCCCTGTCCCAAATCACCCTGCTCATGGGCTCGCAAGGGAGCTGCCTCCCGAGCTCGCACACCGTGTCCTCCTGCCTGCGGTCTATGTGCGTGTCACGCACCTCGTGCACCTGCTACACACCTTGCACAGGGCTCAAAAATCCTCAAATATGAGCAAGGTGCACCTGTACTGTGGAACACCGACACCACCAGGGCAGGCACAGATAGGGACGGGAACAGAGGGAAGGGCAAGAAGGAGGAACAATGCAGGGTTTGGACCGACTTGCACATTCCAGGACTACATACTCATAGATGCTGCATTCAAGCCCATGTAATCAATTAGGTCCCTTGAAGTGTATACTAGAGTAGTGTTGATAGGTGAACAGTGCACAACCCAATTCTGCTCCTGTACATTTGATATAGTAATTTTCAGTGAGGGATCTGGGCCATCATTAAACCTCAGTATCATTTTGGCGGATGTCGAGTTTGTTGGAAATGGGATCATCATGCGCTGTGAGGTCTCCGAGCGTGCTACGCATCGCTTGTCGCCTCATGGCCCATGCGAACCATCTGCACGAGTAACGGGACGAGCTCGGACGTACACAACGGATCTTCCTAAACGGGATTCCACGTTACCGGAAGCAGCTTCCGAGCGAGACCAATGTTCTCCCCACCATCTGCATCGTCTTCCCTGCCATTCGACCTCTGCTCCTGTACCATCGTCACCTGGATACGACCATTCCCCACGACCAAGGACTCTCGACGCCTTCCCCACAAACACGACATCTCCAACAACCCGGTGCTTCCCATACCACACAGACTGTGTTCGTCGTTACTCGGCATCCACCAACAGGATACGACCACTCCCCTGTCATCCATGTTTCCATTCGCAGACGCTCTCTCGCACCCGGACGGACCTACCGTGTGCCTGATACCGACCCATCGGATGAGGCAGAGGATATCCCGACACAGCCCGTTCCCCACTTCACACAACGCATCAACTAGCCAAGGGGAGACAACCCGTCTCTCCCCCTTCCTGAGCACTCGAGGACCCGCCGGTGCAACCACCAGGCCATGCCCGGAGCTCTAGATGTATTCCAAGGCCGTTTGGCCTCACCGTGCCTCGCGCGCACCCAGAGACGATTGGTCTCCTCAGCAGAGGCGCCCGTTCTCCAGCCGTATATGCACCCCGAAACACCTCATGACGTCCCCTGCCCCCTGGAAACACCTGCGTCCTGCATGGCACCTCTGGAAACGTGGGAAGTCGTCGAGGAGGTATAAAAGGGAGCACATTTAGTAGGAGTAGTGAGTACCTTCCGGCCTGCAGAAGTAGCTTTCGGGGTGTTTTCCCCACTTTCTGTACCGTTCTCAGCTCAATCTAAAGGGGTACTCCCAGCCTTCCCCGACCTCGTACCTCTCGTGCACCCTCCTCCTTGCCCACTGCCGGAGGCAGGCCACACATCTTACATTCGCTTGTTCATCGGTGTCTCACCTCTCACACCTCCGTCAGCAGGGTCCCTCCTCACCAGACCCGGTGTCACCATCCCAGGCTTCCTCGATTAGGATCACCGTTCTCGTGAGCCTCACTCTGTGGAAAACAGGCCCGGAGAGAAGCCATCACATACAAATTGCCGTCCATAGCCAACGAGACCAACCGTCTCACCGTCAACCGAACGAGGTCGGTGTCATCGTCTACGCGATACACATCGCATCTCCAGCACTGATTCTAAAGGGAAGAGCGCACGAAGGAAAGCAGACAGGGCAACACATTTAGGGTTCCAGTACTCTCGTACGGGGAACCAGGTTTAGGCATTCACACCTTCTTTTACCGTTTTCACTAACAACAGGTCCGCCGCACACGTCCACACTTAGGAGACGAACGGTCTCCACGATCCGCCGTTCACACACACACACACACACCCATCACTCATACAAGGCCGATTCGCGCACCGACCTCCTGCTCTATCTTTCGACTATACCTTCCCCTCTAGAGGACGAATGTAGTCGAATTTGAATCACATATCTTTTGATACCGACACTGCGGTCCTTATCACAGCGCTGACAATGTACCGCACCATATTTTCTACATCATTCCTGCCCCTCGTTGCCCCCCTATCCTTCCATTCTGTAGCCTTTATATTCGCCATATCACCATATTCTCTAGCATTCTTGTATCCCCCCCGACGCTCTTCTACCAGCCTCAAATATATCTTGGATTGCTGAACCTTCTGTGTGATCTGTATTCCAACAGGTTATGGGCCACCAAGCCTCCACTGCTTCTCTCTAATTGTCAAAACCTTCTTGGACTTGTATCTGGCCTGTGTTGCTTGCCACCCGACCGAACCGTACCCATACCCAAGGCACCTGTGTTGCTTGCCACCAACAAACTGTAATTGTAACCCAAGGCGCCTGTATTGCTTGCCACCGCCGTAACCAAACGATGGATGATCCGAAACCAACTGGAGACTTGAAGGGCACAAAGTTGTCCGACTGCGTGGTGTGGGATGATTGGGAGTTTGAGATTAGGGCAGAGCTGCGGAAGCGAGGTGTGTTGCAGCTTGTCTTGGGCGAGGAGACGAAGCTGTTGGGCAGCAATGGCAGCAAGACTGTCAAGGCCTGGATCACCAAGTGTGATGTCGCCACCACTACAATTATCGGGAGGCTGGATCACTCCCAGCTTGCGCATGTGCACGAGTTCAAGGAGGACCCCACGGGGATGTGGGCTAGGTTGAGGGAGACACACCAGGGCTCGATGGGTGGGGTGGTGGAACTGTGGAAGACACTGCACATGTTGCACAAGTCAGGAGACCCTGGGTCGATGCACCCTTACACTGTGTCTGTCTGCGGCATCACAGAGAAGCTTGGCCACCTTTACAATGATAAACCCTCGGACGCACAGCTCATTGCCACCCTCCTGATGTCCCTTCCCTCATCTTACAACACACTCATCATCTTGCTCAACTCGCAATCACAGAAGACCGACCTCGACTTTGTCATTGGATGTCTGTTGAACAAGGAGGCTCGCCAGGAGGCCAAGCTTTCACTCCTTGGTGTCGTTGAGATCACCCTGGCTGTCGCTCTCGCCACTCACACAATGTGGGATAAGTCACGCATCACTTGTTACTGATGCCGGAAGCTGGGCCACTTCCAGAGTGAATGCACGGAACCACCTGCTCCTGCCCTGGATGCTCCCGATGTCACCCCCAACATCGTGCATACATGTTATTTCTGATCGGCATATTGTGCCAGTGGGAGCTTTGGACTATTATTCACCTTTCAGACCTCATATCACTAATTATTGTACAGGCAGTGCGCAACACTGAGTGGGAGTGTTGGAAATGGGATCGTCACATGCCGCCGATGTACCGCACCATATTTTCTACATCATTCCTGCCCCTTGTTACCCCCCCTATCTGTCCATTCCGTAGCCTTTATATTCGCTGTATCACCGTATTCTCTAGCATTCTTGTATCCCCCCTGACACTCTTCTACCAGCCTCAAATATATCTTGGATTGCTGAACCTTCTGTGCGATCTGTATTCCAACAGAGTTCCTAAAAGATTTGATTTCGTAGGCAGGATTACAATGTGGCTATACAATAACTCTGGTTATGTTAAACCGTGTTAAGCCATCAAAGCCTTAAGCCTTAAACCGATTGCCAGCCGTCACGAGCGCTTACTGTACCATTTCATTCAATTTGTCAGGCCTATGACCCGTGACACCTAAAACTGAAATTCGGTTTTCGTGGATGGACCGAGCTGACCGTGACGCGGAAGGGAATTCTTTTTTTTTCGGTTGGCAGCCTAAGGATGTACGGGGTTTTAGCATGGTTTTTGTACCTGTGTGCCGGCAGCACTATATCTACTTTCTTCAAGTAGTTCCAAAAGTTGCCCAAAAGAAATTCAATCCCGGATTTCAGCAATGTCGAGTGTTGGTAGTGAGCGAAGGGGCTCAAATACGTCAAATGTGCCAGCCTGATGCCAGTTGTGCGGGCACTGCAGCGATGAGCCCTGCGAGGCGCCGCCGGAGAAAAAAATTGGATTTTTCGCATTTTCCGTGATTTTGCGACTTCTTTGGCAAGTTCGTGGTGGGCCTCGGTGACCCGTGACATGCACAAAAATATTCGTGGATTTGGGGCACTGTGATGCGTGACACACAAATTGAACGAAATGGTACTATCCCCACCCGCCGTGCCGGACAAGCCTAGTACTCGGACAAACAGACATTTCTCATCCAATACTGGACCGTTTTCTGGGATTTCTGGCTCTATATAAGTGGTAGGGTGTGGCCTAGACATCCCCAGTGTCATAACCTTTTATATTGAAGGTCATGGGATAGATAACAGTAGAAACATCTGGCAACTACTAGGAATTTCGAAGAATTTGGGTATTTTTGGGCCTAGGGCCCTTGACCTGAGGGAATATCATCCCGATAAAAGATGCAAAGGATACCCCCATATTCTAAAAGTGCCCATGCAAAAGCTCAGAGACATAGCTGCTCTGTAGCACTCACAAGAGTCCGAAAATTCGAACAATGCCGGTCAATTTGATCTGTCAATTGCCCAAATAGATGGCAAGAAATTCCATGTCCTATGCCAGTCTTTCCTGGGCCTACCTGGTGCTCTTCTGTATGTATATAATAGCCCCAATGTAGGACCGCGTCCATGCAACATTTCAAGCCTTTTTGATGAGAAGGTGCTGTGATAAAAGGCCGGCAATCGAGAATTTAGCTCTTCCCTAGAACTCGGACACTTGGCCTCGTCAGCAAAGTTGCTGTTGCTCAACCGATACTGCACCGCTTTGCACAAACCAAAGGCTCATTCCGAATCATTTTTATGATTTCTAAAAGTCTATCACCTCCAAAATGCACCAGAGGCTCTTAGAGAAAACATATTCAAGCTTCTTTCTTAAGTGTCCGAGTTCTAGGGGGGGGATAGTACAGCATCTGTGATGCGTAATTTGGTGATGACATCTGGCGCGACGGACCACAATGATGAATTCACTTCCAAATTTCGCCGGACATTGTGGGCACAGCCTCTCCTACCTTCCATTGACCAACTCGAACACATCATTTTTGGAGATAGAATCGTCTAAGGAGGTTAACAATGTTTATGTTTTGTCTAGATTTTACCACTGCGCAGGAGCTCTGATCGGCTGCGTATCTACAGTAGTTCCCCGGCCATCATGTCTCTGAACCTTACCTGTCCGCCGTCCGTTCTGCATCTTGACAAACCACGGCCGCCTACCATCCTCGTATCCCACTTTCGCAGCGTCCACGCACCGCCCTACCTCTCGCTGAATTTCGCACGAATGCTACTGTTTGGAAATTGGTACTTCCCCCTTCCACCCAATCCCTTTGATTTGACCATCTCGAGCAATATTGGTCTGCCTACGGGGAACGTCGGAAGGCCACTTTCCCGCAAGCACCAGTGACTCGACCTCCGTCAGGTCGCCGAGTTCTCTGTCGGAGTAGATCTCGTCCGACTGCCCGACGATTTCGCAGGCTTTCGATTTTAGCATCCCGTGTACATCGCCAAACAACTTCCAGCAGTGTCATGGATATCCTTTTTACTTCTCCCCCATATTAACCACTAGTTTGTTGCCAACCTGGGCCGCTGCGTCCGACCCGGGCTCAAATATACAGGATCAGCCTCCATCTCGCAAAACGTGTCGGTGCTTGCTGATCACATACGCGGGCCCCAGGTCCGCAACGTCCACCTTGGCGCTTTGACGTCCTCCCGACGCACACGCATTCGTTTTCGAGATCCTCCGTTCACAACGCGCCTAGCCACTCGATTCCTTCCAATCTGAAACTCATACCTATCGGTCGACGATGGACCCCGCTGTCGAATCCGCATTCATTCCGTTGTGTCGCGTATGAGCTTGGCATCCTAGGACAGACAGACAGACAAACATCTAGCCAGTAGTAGTTCGCTGAATTCAAGCACGATAAATCCCAAATCAATCAATTCAATTCATCTCCTCTCCTCTCTCTCCCTCCTTCTACTCCCTCGCTCTCCCTCCCAGCTACCCAACGTACCTAACATAACCTATACCATACCTATACCTAACCTAACCTAAAGTAACGAGACGAGTCGAGACGAGACGAGTAAAAAGTAGTAGTAGTACACGGCTGCTGCATTGCATTGTACACCTTGGTCCATGGTTCTGTCCTCGCAAAGCGAGTCCCGAGTGCGAGTGATGTGATATATGTACGAGTGATGCGAGGACGCAAGCCAGCAGGCAAGGGGGATATATACGGGCGGAATACGTGGGCGCGCGGGGCGGGGTAGTGTAACGAGTGTGTGTGGTGCGCACGGGGGCATGTGTGCGTGCGCGGGGTGGCGGGTCGCATCTCGTCTCGGCCATATATGCATATAATACACAGACGACGGACGACGCGAGTCTAGGGTGGGTATGCGGGTGGTGGTACAATTGTCGGTCTGTCTTGCTTTGCTACACGTCACGTATCGTCAGCACCTGCGACAACGGAGGAAGAGGGAGGGACACACCTATAGAATGTGCACAATTGAAGGTGGGTAGGTATGCAAACACAGAACGCTCCCATAAAAGGAGGCGGCGAACAAAGGTTTTGAGAAGTATATGTACAAGAACTCTATAAGTAAAGTAAAAGGAAACGCAAAGACCGGCCGATGGGCGCCGATCCCATCCATCCATCCTTCTTCGTGGCTCGAAGGCATGTATGTATGAAGGATAAAGTAAAGTAAAAAGGAACAGGTGCGGGGTGCGGGGTAGGCGGGGTGGAAATGTAAAGGTATAAGAATGGCGTGTAGGTAAAAAAGACAATAGTATGTAAAAGTAAAAAGTAAAAATGGAGAAAATACTGCACAGAAAACAGATTGTTGCGATTCGGTTCGACACAAAAAACGACAATGCCAATGCAGATGAGACGATGCGATGCGATGCGGGTGTGTGTGTGGTTGGTATGCGATATGATACATTTTACACGGGCGGGCGGGAGTGGGGTGCGGGTCGTGCGGTGCGGCGGTCGTCATCGGGGATGGGGGTGGAGCGGGCGGGCGCACGGGGTGGGCAGTGGTCGGCGGCGGACATCGTCATGCACAGGGACGACGTCGGCACTACACTTGAAACGAGGGCGTCGTCGTCGTCGTCGTCATGCGCAGAGACGACGACGACAGCGTCGACAGGAGAACAGGGTCGTCACCGAACAACGACGACCGTCGTGTCTCGTCGAGTCGTCCTGGCAAAATGACTCCACCCAAGTGGCTGTGCTCCGACGTCACCACCGTCCATCGATAAGGAATCCATGCGCCACCATTGTCCGAGTCCGAGCGTCGGGGAAGGAGACCGCCGTCGCACGAGGAAGGGAGGAGAGGGGAGGTCGAGGCCGTCGCGCGGGCGGGCGGACGGCCCAAATAATAGGTGTACGATAAATTACGCAAGGTAGTTGTTGTCTTCTTCATCTTCATCTTCACTTGAATCTTCATGTGGTCACGCACGGCGGCGTGCCTATTTTCGTTTTGTGGGGTGATTGATTTGGGGTGGGTGGGGCTGCGCAAAACAAGATAGGCGTTAGCGTGTGTCGCAAATAGATCGAAGGGAGGGGAAAGAGCTCACCTCTAGCTATACAGACTAAACTGGTACGCAATACAGGCAGGCAGGCAAAAAAAAAGAAGAAACCCAAAAAAGAGGTACAACGGCGCCAGATACGGGGCCGTGCGGGGCAAGGTGCCATATAAGGTAATGAAAGGGCCGTGCAAGGCAAGCCAAGATAGGTGCGGTGCGGTGCGCGCGCGCGGGATGGTGTGGTGCGGCGGCGGTGTGGTGAGGGTAGGAGGCAGCCGCACTAGGTGGGGCGCACGGGCGGAGCTATGAAACATGGAGTCGGGAAAATGCAAGGGCAAAGGAGCGGCGATTGATTTAAAATCGGATTCGGGGGCGCGGGTGTCCAGAACGAGTGTGCCGTGGGTGGGGTGGTCGGTCATAAAATCGAAAAATAATAAAGTTAGGATAAATCCTGCGCGGCGCGGCCGTCCCGTTACGAGAACAGCGGCGGCGGCAGCTCATCGGGGCTCGGCGAGTTCTGGAACATCGAGCTCGCGAACAGCCCGTTTCCGATCATGCCGTTGCCGTTTGCGTTCGGGGCCTCGCGCTCCGAGGACCGACTCCGCCTCTGCGCATGCGGCTCGAGCGCGGCCTGCGCAAAGTCCTGCTCTCCGCGGGGGAAGACGAAGGGGAAGAGCGGCGGAAGGACGACGCCCTCGCTCAGGTGCTTCGCGCGACGGTCCGCGCGGCGCTTGGGGGAGGGCGGCGACGGGGTGCCGCCGTTGGTGGTGTTTGCGGCCGGAGGGAAGGGGAAGCTGCCCGGGCTGATGCTGGAGAGCGGAGCGGTGCGCGGGGGGTCGGGGAGGCGGATCTTGCGGGTGGGGGTGCGGGGCTCGGAGAGGTGGAGCGCGGGCTTGGGGCGGCGGGCGGTGGTGGGGCTCGGCGGCGAGGGAGTCGAGGGGCGGGAGCCGGCGTCGGTTGCGGTGTCGTCACAGATGGGGAACTCATACGGTGCGAACGAGGCCGAGTCGAGGGTGGTCGTGCGCTGGGGCTGCTCGTGCACGGTGAGACACTCCTAGCGTAAAAAAACCAGAAAAAGCCCAATCACCTGACGACGGCGGGGCATATGGCTCAATACGGGGTCGGAGCGGCTGAGAGACGGAGCGTGGGCCGAGTTGGATGCAGGGACGGGGATGGGGTTGGTTGCGTTGTTCCGGCGCTTGTTGGTGCTCGGTGGCGGTGCAGCTGAAGGCTGAGGGGCGAATGGGTCCGGCGACGGCTGGCGGCGGCGGGCGGGGGCGGTATGTGATGCGCTCCGGCGCTTGTTGTTGTTGCTGGGGGTGTTATTGCTGTTGCTGCTGCTGTGGTTGTTGTTCTGCTGATGCTGGCGTCCCCTGGGCTCTACCACCGGTGCCTGTTGTTGTGCCGGGGCTGGGGCGGGTTTGGGGCTCCGCTGGACTGCCTGAGCGGCCTTGGGTCTCGGAGAGGCCTTGGTTGGCCGCGGGGGCTTGCTGAGGGTGAGCAGGCCGGGGGTGCGGGTAGGCTGGACCTGGACGACGGGGGCCGAGGGGTGTCTGCGGTGGTAGTGGATGGGGGATTGTGCCGGGGACATGGAGAACATGGCGGTGGGCTTCTGGACGAGCAACATTGGTGCGTGCAATGGGGGGGGAGGAGGAGAAGGGGTGTGTGTGGGCACAGCCACTTTTCTTCATACATGTACGGCTAAGACCGCCGATCACGTGCTATGGCTCCATTGTCTTATCGACCAGGGCAAATCTATCAGAATGATCTCCACTGATTCATTTTTACATTTTTACACTGCTCGGGCGCGGCCAACCCGACTTTTCCCGTCCCCCGCCGCTCAACTTCCGCGTCTTCCAAAGAACAAACAGAAGCCCCAATGCTCCAAAATAATCCTTTTGTTATCTATCCCCGCCCTCCGAGCCTTCTTGTGGTCCCCAGACGCAGCGAGGTCCTCGTTCCAGCCTTCCATTGCTCCTGCCTCGAATTCTGACATCGCCTACTTCTTCTGTCATCCTCTCCTCGACGACGACCGACCCTTGTTTTGTTCTCGGTCATCAAGAATCTCTGATGCAGATGTATACCCCGCTTCCGCTTCCACTTCTCTCCCCCATCTGCCAAACAGCCTTCTGCCTCTGCCTCGGCCTACCCAAACTGTGCTAAAACAGCCTTGCCTCAAACACGACCAGATGACCCACAGCCCTGGACGGATGGCGCAATCGCACTCGACCGATCAGACTTAGCGTTTGAGGCATCCTCGGTATCGGTCTATGTCGCCGATTCCACTACTTCCGACGTCATGCTCCTTCCCTCGAGTTCCATTGCATCTCTGCTGCGCTCCCTGCATAGGCGCAGACTTTGATCTGTATTAATTCCTTCATGGACTGCGCTATTCTTGCATTCGTGCCTTTCCATCGTGGAGCGTGCTAAGTTACCTCCTCTACTCGTACTAATTGTACATAGAGTTCCTTCGATTCGGTGCTCTTCATGTACCCAATACATACATACACCTCAGCACAATATATCCTGGTTCCGCACTCCTTGGGTGCACTTGCATTCCAGAACGTGGTGGGCTTATCGTCTCAATTCATCATCATCCAGTCAGCCGTGCAATCGTCCAATATAGTTATTCAATTTATCATTTCATTGCAAAAAGTACCGAGTATATCCACCGTGCTCTCAAGCAACAAGTGAGGAGCAGCCCATGGGTGTACTACGACTATGGGCCATCTCGCCGCTCCTCCCTTCAATCTTTCCGAAAAACAGAAAACAAGGAAGGAAATGCACAAAAAAATCGAAAAAATACAATAAATAATTAAGAGGCAGAGCCGGAGCCACGAGATACGAGATACGAATGCGCATTAACGGAGCTATGGCCCTCGAGCCGCCGACGCTTGGGATCCACCTTGTCGACTCTATCCCCTCCCCGTACGCAGTCGACTCGACTCGAATCGAGCAGTGAATCGACTTGACTCAAATCGACTCGACGGGGGTGGTGTCCCTCCAGTCACATTCCTCCAGGGCCAGAGCCAGAGCGCAGTCGGAAGGAGCTGAGTCGTTCGTACATTCCCGAGCTCTCCAAAAGGAAAGCAAAGGAAAGGGAGGGAGCATAATATGAGTATGTACAAGAGCGCGGTGGGGTGCTTCACACCCCACCACTTCGGTTGAATATCGGATGATTGATGGCGGAGTTTAAATGGCTTCAGACGGACAGAGAAGCGTAATCTTATAAAGAGGAGGAAGGATGTACACAGCCAAGTTACTTGAGGGTGTCGGCGAGGAGGGGAGGACACGAGGGGAGGATGGCTGGCCATTTTAGGGCTCTGCGCACCTCGCGGCCGGACTCATCTCCATCCATGTCCAGCCGGCTTCGACTCGTCTCTTCCGCTCCCACGCATTTCAGCTTCCGCGTCGAAGCCACGACCAGCCAGCCCTGTGTCGTCAACTCGCACGTCGTCCGAAGATCAGGTCAAGGCCGCACGGCATGCAACAACGGGACGGGAGGGGTGCCCCGGTTCGGTCTTTTCTCGTCTCGCGCGCAGTAGACGCCCCCGAGGGCTGCGCGTCTCTAGCACCCTAGCTCCGACAATACATATTCGTATCTCGCGGTTCCGAGTTCTTCGAAGTTCGCCTCAATGGGGTGTTTTTCGTTTTTTGTGTATCTCCGTTTTTCTGGAGATGCCCCACATACTCGCATAAATTGCCCGCAAGGACAGGGGAGCACCAGTGGTTCGGGATGCTGACAACTTCGTCGTCTGAAGAAAGTCTGCTAGAAATCGTAATTAGTGTAGAATAAATCTGCGCCATACCTACATCTCTTCGGTCTCCGCGGGGGACCGGGGGTTTCGAAGAATTCGACATATGTGCAGCAAATAATTGAGACGAAAAGACGTCTGACAAGGGGATTCGGAGCCGGAGCCACGTGCTCGCCGACGACGTCGACCGTTGGGATCCGTTCTCGTTGCATCTCGACTCTATTTCATGTCTGCACGCCCCGCCCTCGGAGTCAAGTTGAGTCGACTCGAGCGGTGAATCGACTCGACGGCGGTGGGGTGCCTCCAGACAGAAGGCGTCTCAAGTCAGATTCCCGAGCTCCCAAAGAGGGAGGCAAGTTACTTGAGAGTGAGGGTGAGGGATAGGTGATCGTCGCAGGACTCGAAGGCGAGGAGGGGAGAACACGAGGGGAGGATGGGGCAGAGGGCTCTGCGCACCAGCCAGACTCATCTCCATCCATCTCCACCCCCGCCTCCGTGCACGCGTCGTCTGGTTTCGTCTCTTCCCCTCCCTCGCATTTCCGCTCTGAGTCGGAACCACGGCCGGCCCTGTATCAACTCGCATGTCATCCGAAGTCCAGGTCAAGGCCACACGGCACGCAACAATGAGAGGGGAGGGGAGGGAAGCGGCGGTGCTTCTTATCGTCTCGCGGCGCAGCAGACGCAGCAGACGCTCGGGCGCCCGAGCGCAGATATTATGGACGTGCAGTCTCAAGCGGCCGCGGGCAGGGCGAGAGGGAAGCGCGGTGGACACGGTGAAGATGTGGAGAGGCACGAGGGACACCGTCGTCAAAGGCGTAGAGGAAGGGAGGGGCGTCCGGGCTCGGAGTGGCACGTAGAGACGATGGGGCAACAGTCTGCGTGCTGATACGCCCTGCGATGGATAGCAGTTCGCGGTCAAAAACAGTTGCATGTGGTGCTGCGTGGTAATAGGTATACAGAGTGGCGTGTCGAGATATATGAGATGCGAGGGGGGTGGGTGTCGAGTCGAAATCTTTGTATGCGCAGACGGATATGGTGCGACACTTGAGGCCTGCGGGAAAACGGGTAATCGCACCGCCAAGCTTCGCTTGTCGTCGTCGTCCAAGTGGGCACATTCTCGTCGGGTGCCACCACTGCCACCAGGCTCTCGAGCTCGGACCCATCCAAACCCTCCCCGACGGCTTCGGCGTCCCCGTCGTAGAGCCGCTCGTATCTACAACCATGATCGTCCTGCGTGTACTCAAAGTCGCCGTCAGGTGTGAACACAAATCCCGCAGCTCGTCGAGCTCCGCCTCGAACAACGCGAAAACAGCGTGTCACGGTCGCGGGAAGTAGCCGTGCGCGCCGCCCTCGATGGAGCAACCGTGTAGCTCAAGGCGCGCGAGCGTGGCCTTGTGCCGGAGAATAAACTTGACGACGTCCATGTCCAGGTCGTCCTGAAACGCGAACTGATGCAGTACTAGAGAGGATAGCTGGGGAAGGAACATGTCTTCGAAGGACATCGCAGGCGCCGCACCGACGGCTTGATCGCCGTGGATAGTGAGCGCAGTCACGGCCGTGGCGTTGCGGACCATATGCGGGACACTTTCGTCCCAGAACTCCCCGAGGAGCGGGTCGTAGTAGCCCTGCCAGTCAGAGAGCACAGAGATGTCAAGCTCCTGCAACGAGCGGAAGAGCCGATGGAAATGGTCCTGGGCGTAGATGTTGTCCGGTATAGCGATCAGATTGTTCAAGGCCAACGAAACGAGGAGCGGGGCTGCCGAGTTGGACGCGAGGGCGGCAAATATTTGTTCTAGAAGCAAATAATGGGTCGGTGATTTGGGATCGTTCTCGCGAAATTTGCGGTGAAAATTGAGCCGCAGTATTTTGAGGTTGCGGAACTGGCTCAGGCCAGAGAAAACAATCCCGAGCGCCTCTCTCCTAGCCTTCCTCAGGCTCCGCTCAAGTTTCTTCGAGGGCTGCTGCTTCGGCCGCTTCACGTTGCTTCGGGAAACGATTTCACGCACAAGAGATGTGATGGATTCTGCAAAAACGAGACGGCGTTGGCACTCTCGATACTGTCATGCACAACGACAATGCGAAAGGCCAATGGTGTAGCCACGGAGTTGAGAGTTTTTGAGACGAGGCGGAGATTGCAGATATCTGAATGTTGCCGTACATCCTGTGCGATGATATGAAGCAACTCCAACGGTAAGCTGGCCATTGGGGCTGGTGATGGCGCTGAACAGAGCAAGTGATGGCGCATCAGCCTGAGTGATTTCAAAACTGCAAAACCCACCTTGAACCGCCTTCGCGTTAGAATGTCGCCAATATTGTCTCTTCCCACCGAACTTTTTGTGGCAATTGGTGTTGTGGGACAAGAGGACTGTCTTTCAGACCCGGCTTTCAAATCGCATTCACTGGAATGGATTCTATCTCATACTTCGTCCCGACTCCGCGCAGCCATCATCGGCGCGCCTACCCTTTGGACGCGCGTGGAAGCCGACCTGACCGACGAGAGTTCCGTGGAAATTGCCAAACTGTACCTTGAGCGCTCCCGGGCCCGCGAAATTTGGGCAAACTTGTACCACGATTGGAATGGTGGCCATTCCGACGCGTTGCATGCTCTCATGGCGGCGCGGTTTCACCATTTTATCCCCCACATCAATCGTATGTGGCGGTTGAGGATCGCGACGAAGACAATCTCGATGGAGTGGGCGAAAGAGCTGTTGGCTGCTACGGGCACTATAGCTGCCCCGAAATTGCAGCATCTCGAGCTCCTCAATAATATCGAGGATGATCAGCACAATTACAACTACTACTCCCCTGCCGGTGTTGCACCGACCGCAGATTTGTTGTGGCTGGACGCCCCGAGGCTGGATTTTCTTAAAATGGTCGCTTTCAACCCACTGATAGGAAGCAAAATGGCGAATGTGAAGCACCTCGAGCTATGGTGTATTGAAGGGGTTGGTAACCTATTCACCACCATCAGCGCCCGCTGTCTCTCGCTCGTCTATCTGTACCTCGACATGCGCAACGAGCTCCTGCCCGACCCATCCATGCGCCGCTGCCTGCGCATTCCGTCTCTGAAGTCCCTCCACATGATGCTCCCGTACGATACTGAAGACGACGAGTGGTTCCTGCTGCGCATCATCGATTTTTTCGAAACCCCCGCGTTGTCCGAACTGATGATCGAATCCGTCCATGACGATATCTACCCGCTCTTTAACAAGACCAGTCTCGCCCACGCGTCCTTCCCGGCTCTTGCCTCCCTCTCCTTGATCAACCGGGAGCCATGCGCAGTAGGATGTGACAACATAACGGCCCCTCCCTACACAATTTCTGCCCCGCCTCTCGCGCTCTTCCCTGCCCTCTCCTCCCTCGCCCTGGTCAATCATTGCTACACAGCAAACCTCGTTACGGACATCTTGGGTCCAGACTCGGGATCCTGGACGCTTCCGCAGACCATCACGCTGTGTCCTCGAGAGGCCACCTTGGAGGCCGTCTCTGACGCTCTCCGGATCGTAGTCGATTCTCAACACCAGCGCGGACAAGTACTGCCCAAGTTCAGGCTCTCCTCTGCGCTGGCCTCGCTAGAAATTGGGGAGAGATTGGGGCGGATGTGGAGATATTTGACCCTACAGGTCTCCTCGACGCTTTTAATTTGCGCTGAATCAATGGCTCATTGCGAGGCCGAAGACATGATAAGTATGATACAGATTCTACACAAACTATCGTTTCTAATGTACTTTCTTCAGGCAACGAAGTTACTCATCCCCAATCAACATCTCCCGATCCGTGGTCGTTCTACTCTCTTCCTTATGCCACCTGTACTTGCGGGCAATTAGCGCGACTTCGCTCTGCCTCCTTTTGATACCGCTCGGGTCCATAGCTAGAATAAAGACGTGGATGATCCCATATGCAAGCACTGTGGTCTCGATATCGATAGCCTTCCAGACGCCTTGTCCTTGTCCCAACGCAAGCAGGAACAAAAACAATCCCAGAGTGATGGCTGCCAAGTGCTCAGTCGCCGATATCACGGCCAGGAGGCGCATCCCGAGCGCGGTGGGCGCCCGCCGCTGAATCGACAACTTCAGGGAGACATACCTCGCTCGGGGAGGTGGAGCAGACAAGGTCCTCGAGTTGCTCAGGAAAGTCATTCCGCGAGTTTCTGGGAAGGCACTTGGACGTCGCGTTCTACCAATATCATCTGGCGCAGCTTCTCCCACCTGCGGCGGCCGTCATACTGTATTCCCGCGCCATGCACCAGTTCAAGACCTCCCACTTCACCCATCACCGTGAGCGCGCGACGCTCGACATGTGCTACTCTCTGATGGAGGAGGAAAATTACTCCGAAGCTCTCCCATACCTTGAAGTTCTTCAGGAACTGATTGGATACTGCGGTCAAATCTTTGTAGTGTGCTGCAGAGAGCTGCTCACCGAATGTCACTCCCGGTCAAATGCCACGCGCCCGGCTCTACAGGCCGTTAGAGGAACTCTGGACGCCATTCAGCAGCTGGACAGCACCTATTTGGACGAAATCGGATTGCTGACTCCCAAGTACACTAACCTCTTGACGGCGTTGAATGAGCCTTCAAATACCCCGCCAGCTATTGGTTACGAAACACATGCTGAAGGACAAGGCAGGTTTATTGAGCTAGCAGAAGACGCAGACTCGGAAGAGGTTGAGTGGCTATAGATCGACTAGATAAACGAGTTGAGCCGTAATTTAGACATGATACATAAATACAGAGTAGATTCACAAGTGTATTGGACTTGCGGTTGATCCAAAGATGGAAGAAATCGGTAAATAGTCACGGACCATGCCCACCGCAGGCAATGGCCACCTGCCTGCTGGTGAGTACCATCTTTCTCCCATCCTGGATACATGTTATTGAGTCCGTTTGCAAGGCGGCAGAAGGCGGCGGTCCTGCTCATGCGCCTCAATGTCAACGTTCTTGTTGTTACCCCTACACGACGTTGCGCGTGTTGTGGCGCGTCGTCCTCTTCGCAGAGGTTGTCTGAGCCCATTTCCGCTGATGCCGATACATAGCTATTGAGGCGAGATGTGCTGGTAGCCGCGCCGGCAAGCACCGATACGTCCTGCGAGATGGAGACCGATCCTGTATATTCGAGGCTCGGTCGGACGCCGCTGCCCAGGTTGGCAACAAACTAGTGGTTAATATGGGGAAGAAGTAGAAAGGGCACGGCGCTTGTGGATGCGAACCCTGCATCAACTTGACGGAGGTCGGGGTGCGAGGCTCACGGAAAGTGGCCTTGCGATGTTCCTCGTACTCAGCCTACTAGTCATATTGCTCGAGATGGCCGAAAGGGATTGAGCGGAAGGGGGGAGTACCGAGGAGTAGCATTCGTGCGAGATTCAGTAACAGGTAGGGCGGGGCGTGGACGCTGCGAACAGCTGGATACGAAGACAGTAGGCGGCCGTGGTTTTGTCGGGATGCAGGCGGACAGGTGTAAAGGCTCGGAGACATGGTGGGCGGAGAGTTAGAAACTGCAGCTGATCAGAGCTCTTGCGTCAAACGGAGGTAAAAAAATCTTGACGAACCATAGAGGATTGTCGACCTTTCTCGCTACGACAACATTGCCTCAAAAGATGATGTGTTCGAGTTGAGCAACTGAGGGGAGTAGAGGCTGTGCCTGCAATGACCGGCGAAATTTGGAGGTGAATTCATGGTTTCGGTCGGTCGGGTCAGATTTATTGCTCGCGCCAATCAAAGGGCCGATTAGCTGGACGACAACCTGAGACATTGTTCGGCGCCTCGTAGTCTCCCCTTCCCAGCAAGTTTGCACTAGATCCCAAAGGCTATCAAGTGCTGTTGTGCCTGAGCATGCTGGCGGCCGCGAAGGGCGGCACCCGCGGGAAACCTTGATCATCACAGCCATATCGTTTGGAAATTCGTGAAACGGGACCTTTCCGGTCAATATCTTCGTAGTCACGTTATTTTTACGATTCACGGGGAAAATAGACAAGCCCAGTGTTACCTGATAGCAAACAAAAGCGAAAGCGTAAACATCTGAGCCGAAATGAGGTTCAGTCGGATTCTCGTCGTCGAATAATTCGGGTGCCTGATAGCGGGCTGTCCCTCCGCGCACACTTGCAGTCGAATGGGTGAATCGGAAGGTGATAGCGTTTGCGACGGAGGAAAGTCCGAAATCCGAGATGCAGGCCCCACCGGAAGGCGTTACCAGAATATTAAGCTACGAGGTTGATGAACGGCCAGGTCAGGATGATAGAATGCTCATACTCCTTTCAAGTCTCCGTGCACTACATTATTTTCGTGCAGGTATTGTAGGCCGAGGGCCACGTCCAAGATCTAGCCCATATCGAATCAGACACTGAGCATTGAATCGGATGAGACTTGATTACAAGGGAAAGACGCCGGTCGGTGTCCGGGCGCTCTTTGTCTAGGAACTCCACGATGTTCCCATTTTCCATCCATGGCGAGATTAAGCATAACCTATTGTCCAGATGGTATAGACCAAAGAAGGGAAGCAAGTTCGGGTGACAGAGTTGGCGCCAAATGACAGCTTCACGCCCGAATTCCTGGGTAAATTTCAATACGAAGATGGTTTCGGTGTGAAGAGAAATACCTTGAGAGCACCCTCAACGTGTGAGTCCTGGAATATTCGCATGATTTTAACCGAGACAGTTTGTCCACAGACCAAGCCTTTCCAGATATCTCCGAAACCCCCAGCTGCCACTTGTTGTCCGATTTTCTGCAGCTCGGGAAGAACAAAGCAGCGAGGATGCAGGCCTGAAGCACGAGAAAGCCGTAGGAGAGCCTGTAATAGCAACGGTCTAACCACCGAAAAGGAGTCGAGATCGAGCAACTGTCCATTACTCAGTTGGAGGAAGATTGTATCGGGAAATGTGGCGCTTACATCTTGCAGGAGATCCAAAAGATGCTGCGCCTCTGTGCCGCGACAGGCCAAAAGTTCCTTATACGAATGCGGTCTGCGGAGGAAAAGGACCAGGGTTGCAACAATAGCGCGGACGTCTTGGTTAATATGCTCATACACGTTAACTGAGATTCCTTCGTTGGGTGCGGAATCCTTCTACGAGAGTGTTAACCAACAGCACGACATTCTTCATAAGAACCGTACCTGAAGAGTTTGCTTCACTGAACTGAGAAGAATCTCCACATTGGAGCTATATTGGGCGAGAGAGGCCAGGAACCCTGATTCCCTTTGGTCTCTGATATCGGACAATTCATCCGACTGTCTAAATATACAAAGTTAGTATGCATTGGGGCTCAGAACAATATAAGTGGGCGTACTGAGGCTGGTCAGGCTGCCCGAGAGAATATGCATATGTGGCCAAGTTCTGTTTTTTCAAACCTGAGTTCCTCCAAATCGGTGGACGCGAGCAAATTAGTTGACCTGGGGGAGTGCATTGAGAATGAGGTGTATATCTTGAACTCGTTCTAAAGCACTCGATGGTGGAGACGAATCCCAAATGGACTGACACGGATTTGTACTACGTGTCAGTAGCCACTTTATTAGGTTCGGACTGGCCCAGAATTCGACCGACTCAAAGTCGGGGACTTCTCTTTCCGAGTTCTCTCGCTCAGCGACGATAGTTTGCTCTAAACAACTCTTCTCGGTTTGCAGAGCTTCGACAACGGCTTTGAGGCGGTCGACCTCCTGTGACAACGATGTAACATCGGCCTGGAGTTGCCTTACAGTGCGACGTTGGTCCCTGAATTTGTGTTTAAGGTCGCGTATGTAACATAACATGCTGAAAGACGTTCGCAGATCGGAGTACTATATACAAGGATTATCGGCGGGCTACAACTGAAAAACGGTCTCACCATCTTCAAGTTGGGTGCATGTCGCAGAAAGTTCCTGCATTCCTCGATGAGTTCGAGCGTCTGTTTTTCTGTTGCGCCATTCGTAGCGACTTCGGTAATTCGGCTCAGCAATTGGCGAGCACCTTCGTTAACATGCAAAGAATCCACGGAGGATTCAGATGGCGATACGTTGTCGAGTTTCAACCTGATGATGTGTCCCGTATCGAAGAGAGAGCGACAGAGCGGGCAAAGAGGACGCGCCAACTGGCGCAAGCAACTAGAAGACAAGGAGCGAATACTGAGATCAGCGCTGATTGGAGGATTGAGTACCTACTCAACACAGAAAACATGGCCGCAGGCTATTGAGCAAGGAACCTTGAACTCTCCGCCGAAAGGCTCCAGGCACACATCGCAGGAAGACCCGGGGCAAAGGCTGAGCATAAACAGATCCTGCCGCGGTTAACGAGAGAATGGGAAGGTCAAGACGCCTCAGTGGTTTGGTGAACGCCGTGGGAGATAGCGGATGTCCAGTACAAGTCATGTACAAGTATGGCTATATAACGAAACATGAGGCAGACAGATGGGTTCGGCTCGTTCTGGCCGAGTGGCCGATTTCGTTACTATAAGTAGCTTGAGAAGTTGAACGTTGGACGTCGAGCAGCAGACATAAATCAGTCATTGTTTCATCTTAGCTCACTGCTCAGTACGTTGAGAACCCAGTCGTTCCAGCACAGGGAGGAAACCGATACATTGTACTCTCACTTACAGAACTTACAGAACAATGAACGCAACGCGATTATTTGACACCGATTTCGCCCATTATACAATTTTTGGTGCTCTACTTCGCCATACATACAAACGACCAGCGTTCTCTGTCTGACTAGATAAAGTGAGTTTCCTCCATTATTCCCTTTTGTATTCCCTTTTCTTTTCTTCTCCGCTGCTCTTCCCGCCCAGCCTATTCTTCTTCCGGACGTCATCTAAGATTTTACAGGCGGTGGATGGTGTTCATAAAGCGCGCGCGAGTAGTAACACTCCGCCTTTCGCGGTCAAGGAACCGGACGTCTCTGATAACCTCTCTCGATACTGGACAAAGGAAAAGCTTGCTGGGCGAGTGAGCTACCAGCCTCCGACTGAGCGAGAACCGGTCGTCAATCTCCAGGACGGCGACGGTCATTTCGTCCAGACTGGGTCGATCCACGGCCTGCGCAGCGAAACACCGACGGAAGAAATCATTGGCGGCGGGGGTGATAAGGAAAGTCTCGACGAAGTGGTGCTCCTCGTCGGCGCGGTAGGCGGCGTAGCTCTCGTCGGAAAGGTCGGGGACAGACCAGGGCCGGTTGCCGGTAACGATATTGAAGAGGATGGCGGCCAGCGCCCAGATGTCGGATTCACGGGGGGAGTATGAGGCGCCTGCGCCTGTAGAGTCAGCGCATTCTGTACGAGAGGGCGTGGTTAGCGGCAAGTAAGCTGGACGGAAGGAGAGAACGACGAACCAGGACTCATATATGCGAGATTCCCAACCCGGAAATCAACAGACTCCTCCTCCCTCGTCGCCTTCTCAAAATTCGCAATCCGCAAACTCCCCCCTTCCGAATCACACCAGATGTTACGAGGGCGGAGGTCGCGATGGTACACGCCTGCGTTGTGGCACTCCGCCACCGCATCAGCCAGCTGCAAGAACGCCTCCTTCACGAGCTCCGGGCGGTCGGCGTACATCTGGCGGTTCAAGATCGAGTTGCTGAGGTCGCCCGCTGCCGGGTTCAGCACCAAAAATATATATTCGTTGCCACCGCCCGCCCGCGGGTTGTCGACGAAGCTAGAATTCAAAGTGACCACACCGCGCTGGTTGGCGATTGAGCGGTGGATGTCGAGCTCGCGCTGGAGGTCTGCGGCCCGCGGGGACCCCGGGGTGGCGTTGCGCATACACTTGACGGCATAGGAGATCTGAGTTGTGGTATCGAAGGCGTGGTAGACCTGGGATGAGCTGTCCGCCTCAGTGGTGAGGAGTTCGACCTATAATGGGGAGTCAGTCGGAGTGTCTGCGAAGAGGAGAAAGGGAATAGACATACGAGTTCGAGGTATCCTTCGTCGACGAAGGAGCCGGTGAGGTTGGGGATACGAGACGCAGCGCTAGCGCCGCAAGTAGGATTGTAAGAACGAGACATGCTGTTGTAGAAGGCTGGGTGAGCGTCACTAAAAATCGCAATGAGTATACTCACAAGTAAGACGAGGTGTGAGGCGATGAAAAGGGGTCGACGGCGGTTATGAGGAGGGGGGTGCGGGGGCGAGAGGCTCTGAAGCAGGATAGATGCGAAGTAGGGGGAGCTTTGAAGCAAGTGGTAGCAGTAGCAGAAGCGTAATGAGGTCGAAAGTGAAGAGCAGTAGCAAAGGTGTTATCGAGCGCAGCCCGACGTGGTGATGGTAAGAGAGAGAGAGAGGTGAAGACAGGAGAATTGAGCAAACACCCCCAAGTCTCAGAGCGGAAGCAAACATGGGTGTCAAAGCGGAAGCAAATTACAACCTTGAGCCCAATTTACCGCACAAAGCTCAGGGAGGAGTGGCTACAACCCAAACTACTGAGAGAATGGCGTGCCCGCAGCTCCAGAGATATCCCAAAGCTCCGGTGAAAAGAATCGGGAGCAGCCCGAGGTCGTATCCAGCTCGGGCAGGTCGAGCTGCGTGCAAGCTCGGGAGCGGGGACGGCGCTGGTCTGGTCTATCTTTGCTCGGTAGGACTATCCAATGCGGTTAGGTCGGTGTGCATTTGCGCAAAGAAATCCAGATTTAGATCCAACGGCACCGACCAAGTCTCCGGTTGTGCGGGCAGCATCGCGCGTTGCATTGCGGAGTTCCTACCGCGGTATTTGGAATTCGCTTGGTCCCAGGCGTATGCGCCGGCCGTAGACTCTCATTTCACGATCGCCAGCGAACATCTCCCCACGTGCGGCCCCCAGACACTCACGTCTCGCCATCTCACGCAGGTACCGTATGCACTGCTACACCGGGGCCGGCGCTGCTTGAGTTGCACGGTACTGTGCGCTATGCGGGGCGGTGTGTCGCAGTGGCCCGAAGCGCGTCGAGGAGGAAGGCCGTCCCCGCGCATGGCTCGCGAGGCACCCTGCCGAAAATGGAATCGCCGAGCTCTGGCGTAAAGTCCGTCCACCGCGCAATAGCTGATGTAGTGTAGATGTAGAGCTAAAGATACATCAATACAGGAATCTCGAGTTCAGCGGGAAAAAAAGAAACCTTACATAGATGTATGTCTGCACCGTTCAGATTCCTGGCAGTGTTCGCAGTTCCATCGTGGACATCAAGCTCTCGAGCGCGGCATCATCCAAGTCTTTGGCCTGCACGGCAGCTTCGGTGTCATAAATTTGCGCAGATTCGGGCCCACGGAAGAAGAGGTAGCCGGAGTACCAGCTGACTGTTTTGCTCAAGGAACGCAGACCGACAAGCTCCTGCTGAAAGAGCTGAAAGAGGCTGTGCCATGGGCGCGCGTATACTCCCAGTTCGCCGCGGAACACCGAGCAGTCGGTCAGCTCGAGGTGCGTCAGCGTGGCCTTGTGGCGCACGATGAACTCGGCGATGTCGTAGTCTGCGCGAGCGGGGTGCAAGACGAAGTTGTCTACTGTAAGAGCGGCGAGCATGGGGAGGTGGATATGAGCGACTGGGAATGCTGGGAGGACCCCGACTGGATGATTGCTGCGGATCGTGAGCGAGGTAAGGTTGGTGGCACTTTTTAGGATAGATGGGATACTGGATTCCCAGAAGTCGCTAAGCTGTGGCTGGTTACCATAGCTGACTGAGATACATAGCGTCGTCAGCGAGCGGAAGATATTCCGGAATGCTTCCGTGGCATAGATGCTATTCGGGATGGGGATGATGTGCAGCGTCAGCGAGACGAGGGGGGGCGGTGGGTGGGCAGTGAGCACGGTGAATAATCTGAGTTGCAGTGGCAGAGAATAGTCATCAAACTGCAAGCGCAGAACTTTGAGATTGCGGAATTTTGCCAGGCCCGAGAACGCGGTACAAAGAGCGTCTATTATTTGACCATATCCATCTCCCGAGGCGAAGTCCTCTTCGAATACGATTTCCTGCACCGAATTTAGAGTGTCTGTACCGCCCGCTTGGATGCAGGCAAGCCCATCTACACTCTGGGCAATGTTTGTCACGAGGAGCACACGGAGAACCATTGACGCGGCGATGGCGTTGAATGTTTTCGATACGAGACGCAGATTAAACAGGACCGTGGTGTCCTCGATCCAACCTAAGATAGCCAGCAAGAGTTCCACTGGAATATCGGACATATCGTTGCGCGCGAGCACCGGTAGCGGTATTACGGTGTGGCGGTGCAAAAGAGCCGGCTATTCCAGAGCCTTTTTCCGGCTTCAACGCAAACGTCACGAGCTTGAAGGGCAACTGCGCTGCCGGTGGACCAATCTACCTCGACGTCAACGCCCGGTAGAGTTCGGGATTCGCTATCACTCAGCCTACCTGGCTCAAACAGCCTCAAGTTTCAGGTGGAATTGACTCTGGCTGGGATCGGAGTCTTGAACTGCTCAACTACGCAAAAACTATTCCTGGGACCGCGTTCAACGTCGCTCCCCGCGCAGACTCCGATTGTTCGGCTCAAATTCAAGAGCTCCAAACTGCTCCAAACCACCAAGTCGTGAATCTGTAGTGTACAGCCCTGTACAGCCTTTATACGGCCTGTCACCGATATTGAATCTCTTGCGCAGCACTCTCGCGAACCATGCTGAGTTACTCAGAATCGCAAAGCGCA
Organism: Mycena olivaceomarginata; assembly: GCA_029378375.1. Lineage (NCBI taxonomy): Eukaryota > Fungi > Basidiomycota > Agaricomycetes > Agaricales > Mycenaceae > Mycena > Mycena olivaceomarginata. Next base: position 24,400 of record JARKIC010000727.1, on the reverse strand, counting down.
GTCATGGCCTCCACCTCGAGCGACCCTCAACAGCAACCCATCACTCTTCATTTTCAAAATCTCGTCCGTGTCGCAGGGGAAACCATCGAAGGCTGCGTCGACCTTCATGTACCACTACTACGCAAGGATGGCATCGAAAATCTGCGAATCGAAATGCAAGGAGTGATCAAAACGTATGTATATTCGATGCGCCTCATGGAACCTCAGACCGACGTCTAGGTTTGGAGACAGATTCTTAGAACATACGGGCAGGTCACCATTATGCACAAACAGACCGTCTCTGTACGTCGATCCCCGATTTCCCTCCTGTGAGACTCTAAGATTGTTCCCAGCTCTTTCCTACGCAGAGTCAATCACTATGGACATCATCCGATTCCGCGCAGGCCGACTCTGACGTCGTCTCGTTGCCTTTTCGATTCACACTGCCTGAAGACTTACCGCCTTCGTTTGCATTCGGCAGTTATTCTGCCACGGTCAGATACTCCCTCGAAGTTGTGGGTGAAAGGCCCGGTGTCTTCCACCGGAACCGCCGCGTCCGAAGAGTTCTTGTAGTCATGCCTGCGGCCACAGAAAGCCAATTAATCGCGCGAGAATCTCTGAGGCAGGGCTGGAACGGCCCATGGAAAGCTACCACGCAAGATGAAAAAGTACGACAAGGAATTTGGGGTGAATATTCGCGGGTACATGCCTCTGTTCGTTCTTCGTTGATTCTTGGCGGGTGAACTTGAATTATTCTCCCAGGTATCGCTTCCCGACCTTCCCGCGTTTCCTATCTCCACCCCGATTCCTTATACCTTGCACGTCGTAACAGAGACCAAGACGCTCGATCGATCTGACCGCCCGGAGGACAAGCACGGAAAACCGCTATTCCCCGTCCCGCCTACTCAGCCCTCTGATCTGTTTCGCTGCAACATAGAATACACCGTTCAAGGTAGAGGGCTGGGGCTCCACCGAGAGAAGAAAAAGGATATTTTTAATTTGCACAGAAGCCAAGCGCTGGCGAACACCACCGAGATGAAGAAGGTCAGACGCGCACAAACGGCGCCTACCCAGCCTATGGAGCCCGCAGGAGAGGTGCACACCATAACTGATGAACCGGAGTGGGTCCCGAAAGACGACAAGGAGCGCGGAATCTGGCGTCGTTCGGTCCGCTTCACCTCCACGCTGGCGTTCCCCTTTGCGCCGACATCCACGACCGAGACTCTCCGGTGGTCGGTACGTGAAATCTGTTCCTGTTTTCCCGGACCCATATCTAACGTTTTCCTGGTGCAGTACACCCTACTCTTTACCATCTCCTTCCCAGGGATAGGCAACGATCTCAAACTCGAGGTCCCAGTCCACCTCGGCCCTGCGTCGGCATGCCCGCCTCCTCCAACCGGCGCTCCGGGATCTTCGAATCTCGCGTACGCAGACATTCTCCCCGCGGGACCCCCTCCGATGCTCGACTTGCCTCCGTGCGTACTAGCTCCATTTTCTGAAAGATTGCGGCTTGAATTGAACGGCAAACAGCACGTATTGGGCGGGCGACAACCAGGACTGGGACGACGAGAAGGACGAAAAGAATTGAATACGCTGTATTGTAAAATTGTAGGCCCTCGCTATATTTTGTACGTATGGAGTTTAAATTGCGCGGCAACATAATGCTCAGTGAAATTGTAATGTGAAGTTAGATATGACATGGTCACTAAGAGCCCCTTTCAGAGGATGTCGGAGACGCGCTAGTAATAAGTAATTGAATCTGAGACGGGAACGAGCTACGAATATTGACGAGAGTTGACTTTAGGCTAGGCACGCCGCAACCACCCGACCTCTAATCCGGTCATCGTGCGCAGGCTCTCGGGATACGCCCCGTTGCTCTCCTTGAGCAGGCCCGCCAGCCGCCGGCAAATGTCCATCGGGTAGAAAAGATATTCCGCCAAAATGCTTCCTGTGCCTCCCAGCCGTCCGCCGCGTACGCATAGGGCTGCCCTGCTTAAGGCGTTGGCGAGGTGACCGCCACTATCCCGGGACCATCAGTACGTCTCCTCCCGTCCTTATCGCCCACTTTGGCGACCCATTCGTGCGTCGTTTGCCTCCCGCGCGTTCGCACCTTCCCCTCCATTTCACCCACCAACTAACGCCCCTCCTCTTCACAGTCCCAAACCCCGCGCCCCCGCCCCGCCCTGGCCTCCTGGGCACCAGCACTACGTGTCCCTTTCGCGCTCCCCGTTCTCCGCGCCCTCGTAGTCCTTTCATGCCGGCGCGCGCTCAGCAGCAGCAAAAACAGCGCCCGCAGCGGCGGCAATACCAGCGCCCGCGGGAATAACGGCGGCCCTGGCAGCAGCCATACCTCACCCTCATATAGCAGTGGGAGGGGAAAGTCTTTTCGAGGGTGAGTTTGTGTTTTTCGGGTCTTCTCTCCTTTGCCTCGTGTATGGCTCTGTCGCCCATGCGTGTGCAGGTAGCGGCGCGGATACCCCTGCTTGTGCGCGGCCACTTCGCAATGGTATGACTCCGCGAGTCGGCCACTACTTGGTGCAGCTCGTGCCCGGACTGCGTATCAGGGCTCAGCGGCGGTCGGACGTCTGCGCTGGATCTGCTCCCAGTCCTCTACGTCGTGTCGCGCCACGCGCCCATCCCTTATCGTGCGTGTCTAGGGCATTGTTCACCGCGTTAGGGCACTATGCACGCGTTTCCTTGACCTCGTCGCCCACATGCGGCCTTGCGCGACGACCTCGTGTCTCGGCGCTTGATTGTGCGCTCCCTGGCGAGGCTCGCACGCCGACTGCGGTGGATAGTGCTACACGGTCACCTCGTCGTCGCTCTCCTTTGCGCGCGCGCACACACACATTCTCTTCGCAGTTTGCGCTACGGCCTCTGGCGTGCGCATCTTCATCACGCTGCACGCATTCGGTCTCTCCTTGAGCACTTGGTTGATGCCGCGCATCATGTATCTTTCTGCGCTGCATCTTTCTGCGTTGCGCTCCCTGCGCTACGCTTACTCCGCGTCGTCCTTGTTGTCGTGCAGGCGTGTCGACTCTTGGCGTCTGGCCGCTCAAGAGACCACCTTTTTCTCCACCCCTCCCCCCTCTATCGCCTTTCGCTATCGGGATCGTGTTTTTTTTTTTTTCCCTCCGCTCGTCCTCTTCTGGTGTTGTGCAGTCTTCGTCACCGTTGGATGCCATGCTCGTCATCGTTGCGCGCACTTCGTCTTGGCGATAGATGTCGAAGAAATCTCACTCTTTTTCGGTGCACAGCCACCACTTACATTTTCGGTTGATGCGCGAGGCGTACATTTCTGCTGGTCTCTGCGACTCAGCGATCCGCCATACATGAGCGTTGCAGTTGCTTCTACGTTCTCCTTGATCGCCTTCGTCTCCGTTGTTGCCCCTGCGCCACTTCTTTGTCCTTCTTCCCCGCTCCGTTCGACACATAACTAATCTACTTTTGTCTCCAGGTACCCATTCGCCCGGCGCTCCTCACCTGCCTGCACATGATTCCCTCCAGTACCCTCCCCGGCGGAACCGCGCCGGGATCTCATCAAGGCCTTGCGGAAATGGGGTTCGAGTGGGGGATGGGCAGGCGGTGCGAGGGGTCGGGCATCGTGGGCGGGATCGTGGGCTGCGCGCTCGTGCGGAACGCGGGGAGGGAGGGGGCGAGGATGCTGTGGAAGCGCACTTCCCTGGTAACGTGTCCGCCCCGCTACGCTAGACCACGCTGCGCGCCGACGCGGAGAGGGGGTACACATCGCCTGCGCCCAGGAAAGGGGCTCGTGGCGAACTGCGCGTTTCTGCAGACGCGGTCCCCGCGGCGGGGAGGGCGCATGACACGCGGCCGGCGACATCCAGCTCAAGGCGCCAAAGGATTCGAACGACCCACGCCGCCATTCACCCATACTGCTCCCCTGTGCATTCCACCCACAGTCCGCCCACGATGTCCTCTCATCCCGAGCAACGGTGTGGGTTTTCCTGTCAATTTCGACGTGTTTTCCCGTCTACCTACGGAGACCCTTTCCTTGTTCCCTGGGCCCTCGTCCACGGTACTCGCCGATCCTCGCGCCCAAGCCCATCATCACGCGCACGCTCCCCTCCCGCAGCTGGCGCACGGCGCACGTGGTGTGCACGCCTCGGTTGCGACCACATTCGCGTTCGCACAAGAGAGCAGCTGCGTCCAGTGGCCCTGCACCACCACTACTTCTGCTATCCCCCACCGCGCTGCACCCACACTTCACTTCCTGGTATTCCGTGCGCGTCAAGATTAGCATCCCCTTTTTCCTAGCCAATCCATACTACCCATATTTTACTAATCTTCTCGGTACTCGTGTCCTTCTGTGAATTGACTTCCACCCTCTGTTGTATACTGTCTCCGATGAATGAATCCCCACTTTTTGGCGCTCTTCTGCACGGGAAACAAAAAATCCAAGATTTGCCAAAAAAAGCCAAGGGCTGAAGGTCGGCTGGCCTTGACTTCTACCCACCGCCGTCACCTCGCCACCCCTCCACCTGCGCGGCGCTCTTCGTCCTTCACCTCGGGCTCTGCCTCTACGCATCCTTCCGGTCTTCGTCCCCAAATCCCCCTGCCCGTCCTTTTTCCGCGGCGCGCTTACAGCCATGGGTGATATCATTGATTTTACTTCCCTTTTGACGATCTCACTTCTCTGTAGGAAATGTGCCCCAGCTCCCCACTCACCGGGCGCCCCACGGCGAAGTTTTCCTGCGACACAGAATGCGTGGCCGAAGTGTAGACCAGACATTGGATAGCTGGATCTCGGATGCCAAAGTTCGCCCTTCGTCCTTCATTCTTTTTTCTCTTCTGTTCTTTGGAAACCCATATCTCCTTCTTGTTCCCATGCTGCTCCGTGCAATCAGCAGTATTTTGACTGGTGCAGCGATTTTTGTTAGCTGCTTCTTTTTTCCCTCCGTCTAGCTTCCTCTTTTCCCTTCTTTCGACAAGACCACCAGCCGGATGTTTCTGCCGTTTTTTCTTTTTTCGCTGCTAAATTGTCTCCTCGCACGCGCCAACGGATCCTGAAGTGCCCCCCTGCATGTTCGTGCAATATATACAGAACATGAAAGCCGTCGACATTCTAAAAGCTTACGATACAGTTCCTACGTTAGTAACTACGTGAATTGAATAGTGTCATACGTTCGCATGTTTGTACACCAACTCCCCTACGTTCATGCGGATAGCAGTAGAGTCTGCACTCAGCCCCTTATGCTTTTTCACGAGCTCCGTGATTTTGCTATGGACTTCGGCTTGAGATGGTGTGCGGTGGTATGCTGCCCACGCCTCTCCCAGGTCATCCCAGGTGACGCGACCAGCTTTTTGGGGCTGTAGCGTAAAATCAAACAATTCCCGCAGCACCAAGATCAAGTCTACGGTGTAGGCAGTGAAGACACGTTGCACTTCAGGTCTACGAAAGATTGGTGAGAAGAATATCTGGGTGGAAATGACGGAGATGTACACGTTGTCGCAGACAGCGTCCAAAATCCATTTGAAGAAGGCAAACGATAATCCAAGGATGGCCGCCGGCTGCGCGAAAGCAGCTGATGCCGCAGTGCAAAGCTGGACGAATTGAGAGATTTTCTCGAAGTCAAGGGGAGAACTAGGAAGGCTTTCAGCTTTCGACGCGAGTCATCACAGATTCATACGATTTTGTGTCCTCTTTATTTCGCATGTCCTGGACAACATAAAGTAGTAGTTGCCTGAAGTCGACGCCGTTGAGCAGCTTGGAGATGATCACTTGAAATGAATTCCGAGTGCGGGAAAGGAATGAGCTCACGTTATCCGTATCTTGGAAGTTCATGCACATAACAATATCTTGGTGAACTTCGACAAGACGATGGTGCAGCAATGGTTGGCCAATCGCGGGAATGCTACTGGTGGCGATCAAAGCACGCGAATAATCTAAGAATATAATAATCAAGAACGGTATGGTGGTATCGAAGATGGCATCGATTTGCTCACGCGTCATTGCTTGACTTCGTTGCGGAGTCAGCAAGCAATAAAAGAGAAATAGCGGGACGCGCAGCACTTACCTGACACAAGCCCTGATTTTCACTGGGAGGCTGATCATCTGCGCCGTGGCCCAAATGATGAACGCATCTGCGCCTGGAAGTTGCTTCTCAATAAGTTTTTCAGTAGTCTTGTCGACGAGTGGAAGGATATTCTTATCGTATCCTTTCTGTCCTTCTAAAAAGTCAGCCACGCTCCTGTCAAAACGCGGACCCACTTGAAACGTTGATATACGCGGGCATCTCAATTTCCAGCCGGTTTGCAGCATCGCGGAGGGATTTACATGGTCATCGAGTACCTTCTGTGCAGATTCCTCGCCATTCTCTGGGTATTTCCTAACCAGTCTATCGTACTGGGTGAACACTACCACGACGGGCACTGCGATAATGAAATTCTTTGAGCGGGGATCTTACGTGAAGCGAGACAACTCACCGTTACGCTTGTAGGCAAGCTCAAGAATTTCTTCGTCTCCGGTCTCGAGCACGCGCGCGCCATGGGTCGGCGTCCTGATGCAAAGCCTAAAATGATGGCTCACATGTCTACAAAAATTAGAAATAAAGAGCCACTCTACCACGCAGCATGCAGTCGATCCCTTAGCTCCAAGCTAGTATCGCTTTTATCGAGGATGAATTTACGAACGACTTCGATTGTGTCCCTGGTTGAAGGCTCGAAACCTTTCGAGTCGTGTAGTACGAAGCGTGTATTGGTTTCGGAGGTGATTTCTGCATAAATGTCCGCTTCTCCTGGATTGAAGTGCGAGACTTTCTATCTCAGACGCAATTAAATGGACACCCAATGATGCATCGATATCTGGCTCACCGCATCGTTGACTTTGAAGACGCGATTGATCAGTGACGACTTCCCCGCGCCGGCCTGGTTAGCTCAGTAATCATGAGCTTCCACGGAACCATAAATCTTACCCTGCCTATTGAGAGGATGCGGAACCTAGACAATACTGGCGATTGCAGACCGACAAGCATGAAAAGACAAAACACTTGCCGTGGGCATTCAACGAGGAGCTCGTTGATTGTCCTATCTGAATGCATTTTTGAATATGAAATCCTGATCAATATGAAGTGTAGGGGCAAGGAGCAGGCAGGCACGATGCAAGACGAGCGGCGATGATGGCCAGTTGTCCTTGTGACTGTAGCGCTCTCAGGCTCTAATTATGAACACCTAGATTACTTGCACTTTCTGGAAGACGGTATGACTGACCATTTCCCATGTTCATGGTACTTGCACACGGAGAAGTCAGAAATTGCAGTCTTCCGGCCTAGGCGTAACGTTGTTAGTTATTATTATTTCTGGTTGTCTGTGGCGGATCGCCACTTAGTTGCCGCTTTTCACGCTTGGAGTTCCCTCTTTGTTGGTTTTTGGTTTTCCGTGGTCTACACCCGATTCAACATTCAAGACTGGGAAGTGTGTGGGCTCAGATCTGGTTTTCGAATAACCTGCGCTGAAGTCCCGCCACCTTGCACACATATCAACCGACAACGGCAGCGGCGTGTCGTATGCTTCTGGAACCGAAGACTGTATCATGCAAGCTTCATTCATATCCGATTTTCCCGCAGCAGAAAGAAGCGGAGCCAAGGAAGGCACCGGATCCTCCCTCGCCAATGAGTGCCCTCTCCGAGACAACGGCTATTGAACCGTGCGGCTTCTTTGGTCGGAAAATGCCGAAACCGCTCCCCGCAGGCCTTTTCCTACTCGTTTGCTGGTAAACGCACACACGACTTACGACAGGGATTGTACATTTCAGGACGGAAGACGCTTTGCAAATCTTGGTATTTGTTTATCTCGGAAGATCTATATCGATCAATTCCTCAAAGCTAGCCGCTCTTCACCCTTCTCTTCACGGCGCCCTACCTTCAGACAATGCCCAAAGAAATCGCTCCCTCCAAGGATCTCCCGGATGTCAGGTTTCGAGTCCTTATCGCGGGAAGGGCCAACGCCGGGAAAACCTCGATTCTGCAGAGGGTGTGCGACACCACCGAGAGTCCCAAAACGTATAAAGTCACAGGCGACGGCTGGGGAAGGGAGACCCGGGAGGAGGTGCGTCCAATACATTACGAGCTAAATCTTCGCACTCAGCGAAGGATAGTTTGGCCTTCATGCTACGTCCGAGGTGTGTTAAGTTGCATATTCACGGAGCCCCGTTAATTGTGTTTCGCAGCGCGGAGAGCACAACATCTCTGACGAGCTGGAGTTCAGTAATCACAAGGGTTATGTGTTTCATGATTCCCGCGGACTCGAGAGCGGAGGTGTGGGCGAACTGGAGAAAATTCAATCATTTGTTCACGAGAGATCTCAACGCAAGAGGCTTCAAGATCGGCTGCATGCAATCTGGTCTGTAGCCATTGACGATTTGATTCATAGCATCTCAACCTGTTCGGTTTCAGGTACTGCATCCCAATGGACGACAACCGCCCAAAGCTGAACATTGATCCCTTGCGCGATATTTGCAAGGATAAGAACATTCATGGTGAGTTGGTTAGGTTTGGTCAGACTCGATGCTCACGCACGTCACGCGTGAAGTGCCCATCATTGCGGTGTTCACAAAATTCGAAGCGTTTAGGCATGACATTCGACTTGACTTGGAAGACAGCAATGACAGGGAAAATGTTGATCTAGAGGACGAGTGCAAAAGGAGATTTGAGGCCGAATACTTGAGCCAGCTTCATGGAGGACCCAAATTTGTTCGCCTGGAAGGTGAGCTGTCTTGACCACCAATATTCTTTGTGGCTCACCTTGTAGGCATGGATAAACTGAATGCACATTGTGATGAACTTGTTGAGACAACTATGAGAGCCCTGGATCCAGCGACAGTGATGCTCATGCTATTAGCAGTGCAGACAGAGAATCTGGAACTGAACGTGAAGTCCCTGGTACCATGGTGAGTCAATAAAGCAGAATTGGAGTGATGTCTGACTTAGGAGAAAGGATATTTCAAGGCGACTTTGCCAGAAAAAGTAGGCTCAAAGGATATAGCAAGAAGGTGCTTGGTGGGATTTCCAACAATCTGGGTGTGTGCTGTTTGGATTATATTGACATTCATATTGAACTGCCGCAGTACGTGAGTGCCCTCCTCACTACTGTCCTGCTGCTGCATGCTGACCCGATGCCTGCTGCACCCCTTCAGAGAGTGAGTCCCCCTCGCCGCTGTCCAGCCCCCTGCCTGCTGACCCGATGCCTGCCACGCCCCTTCAGCTCGTGAGTCCCCCTCGCCGCTGTCCCAGCCCCCTGCCTGTTGACCCGACGCCTGCCGTGCCCCTTCAGAGAGTGAGTCCCCCTCGCTGCTGTCCAGCCCCCTGCCTGCTGACCCGACGCCTGCCGCGCCCCCTTCAGGACGTGAGTCCCCCTCGCTGCTGTCCAGCCCCCTGCCTGCTGACCCGACGGCCTGCCGCACCCTTCAGGACGTGAGTCCCCCTCGCCGCTGTCCAGCCCCCCTGCCTGCTGACCCGACGCCTGCCGCGCCCCTTCAGTTCGTGAGTCCCCTCGCCGCTGTCCAGCCCCCTGCCTGCTGACCCGATGCCTGCCGCGCCCCTTCAGGACGTGAGTCCCCCTCGCCGCTGTCCAGCCCCCTGCCTGCTGACCCGACGCCTGCCGCACCCCTTCAGTTCGTGAGTCCCCCTCGCCGCTGTCCAGCCCCCTGCCTGCTGACCCGACGCCTGCCGCGCCCCCTTCAGAGAGTGAGTCCCCCTCGCCGCTGTCCAGCCCCCTGCCCGCTGACCCGACGCCTGCCGCGCCCCTTCAGCTCGTGAGTCCCCCTCGCCGCTGTCCAGCCCCCTGCGTGCTGACCCGACACCTGCCGCGCCCCCTCAGTTTGTGAGTCCCCCTCGCCGCTGTCCAGCCCCCTGCCTGCTGACCCGACGCCTGCTGCGCCCCTTCAGGACGTGAGTCCCCCTCACCGCTGTCCAGCCCCCTGCGTGCTGACCCGACGCCTGCCGCGCCCCTTCAGTTTGTGAGTCCCCCTCGCCGCTGTCCAGCCCCCTGCGTGCTGACCCGACACCTGCCGTGCCCCTTCAGTTTGTGAGTCCCCCTTGCCGCTGTCCAGCCCCCTGCCCGCTGACCCGACGCCTGCCGCGCCCCTTCAGAGAGTGAGTCCCCCTCGCCGCTGTCCAGCCCCCTGCCTGCTGACCCGACGCCTGCCACGCCCCTTCAGGACGTGAGTCCCCCTCGCCGCTGTCCAGCCCCCTGCGTGCTGACCCGACGCCTGCCGCGCCCCTTCAGCTCGTGAGTCCCCCTCGCCGCTGTCCAGCCCCCTGCGTGCTGACCCGACACCTGCCGCGCCCCCCTCAGTTTGTGAGTCCCCCTCGCCGCTGTCCAGCCCCCTGCCTGCTGACCCGACACCTGCCGCGCCCCCTCAGTTTGTGAGTCCCCCCTCGCCGCTGTCCAGCCCCCTGCCCGCTGACCCGACGCCTGCCGCGCCCCCTCAGTTTGTGAGTCCCCCTCGCCGCTGTCCAGCCCCCTGCCCGCTGACCCGACGCCTGCCACGCCCCTTCAGAACGTGAGTCCCCCTCGCCACTGTCCAGCCCCCTGCCCGCTGACCCGGACGCCTGCCGCGCCCCTTCAGGACGTGAGTCCCCCTCGCCACTGTCCAGCCCCCTGCCTGCTGACCCGACGCCTGCCGCGCCCCTTCAGAGAGTGAGTCCCCCTCGCCGCTGTCCAGCCCCCTGCCCGCTGACCCGACGCCTGCTGCGCCCCTTCAGGACGTGAGTCCCCCTCGCCGCTGTCCAGCCCCCTGCCTGCTGACCCGACGCCTGCTGCGCCCCTTCAGGACGTGAGTCCCCTCGCCGCTGTCCAGCCCCCTGCCCGCTGACCCGACGCCTGCCGCGCCCCTTCAGGACGTGAGTCCCCCTCGCCGCTGTCCAGCCCCCTGCGTGCTGACCCGACGCCTGCCGCGCCCCTTCAGCTCGTGAGTCCCCCTCGCCGCTGTCCAGCCCCCTGCCTGCTGACCCGATGCCTGCCGCGCCCCTTCAGGACGTGAGTCCCCTCGCTGCTGTCCAGTCCCCTGCCCACTGACCTGACGCCTGCCACGCCCCTTCAGCTCGTGAGTCCCCCTCGCCGCTGTCCAGCCCCCTGCCCGCTGACCTGACGCCTTGCCGCGCCCCTTCAGCTCGTGAGTCCCCCTCGCCCGCTGTCCAGCCCCCTGCCCGCTGACCCGACGCCTGCCGCGCCCCTTCAGGACGTGAGTCCCCCTCGCCGCTGTCCAGCCCCTGCGCGCTGACCCGATGCCTGCCGCGCCCTTCAGGACGTGAGTCCCCCTCGCTGCTGTCCAGTCCCCTGCCCACTGACCTGACGCCTGCCACGCCCCTTCAGCTCGTGAGTCCCCCTCGCCGCTGTCCAGCCCCCACCCGCTGACCTGATGCCTGCCGCGCCCCTTCAGCTCGTGAGTCCCCCTCGCCGCTGTCCAGCCCCCTGCCCGCTGACCCGACACCTGCTGCGCCCCTTCAGGACGTGAGTCCCCCTCGCTGCTGTCCAGCCCCCTGCCCACTGACCCAACGCCTGCCGCGCCCCTTCAGAGAGTGAGTCCCCCTCGCCGCTGTCCAGCCCCCTGCCTGCTGACCTGATGCCTGCTGCACCCCTTCAGTTTGTGAGTCCCCCTCGCCACTGTCCAGTCCCCGCCCGCTGACCCGATGCCTGCCGCACCCCTTCAGGATGTGAGTCCCCCTCGCCACTGTCTAGCTCCGCCTGCTGACCCGACACCTGCCACACCCCTTCAGGATGTGAGTCGCCACTGTCCTGCCACCCTGCCACGCACTGATCAAATATGTGCCACATTATTTTAGGATGTGAGTTCCCTTTGCCACTTCTTTTGTGCTGCTCCTCACCTTCCCATCTGTTCAGACTGTTGAGTTTTCTTTATGGTGGCTACCCCGGTTTCCATTCAATCTTTTACAGAAAGCATTTCTTGGCTCCTTTTACAAATTTGCCGACAATGCGAGTCCCCAACCATTGTACATTCATGTCTGACTGATACCCATCGCAGCCTCCTTCACTAAGCTCCTTGGGGCCGTTCCCCCAGTCTATCAACACAGTTTGTCCCCCTCTTTTTTTAACCTCAAGCTGTTCATCTGCCCTTTAGGTCCCAGCAGCTTTCACTACAATTGGTATTCAACCTCATTTTCCATTGCTCTTTTATTCACATCTTGAACCATAGCACTGATTCTTGTGTTGCGCTATGTTGCCATCACACTCGCCAACAACCAAATCACTCGTCAAGATGCATTGCAGCAAGCATGTACCCAGTACTCACACTCTGAGTGGGGGGCCAAAGTTTATGAATGGCTTGCCACTCGTGCTCGCACAGCTGATGAGATTGCTGTCTTTGTTAACTGCATACCATGGTAGGTTTGCTTCCCTTCATCCTCCAAAATGACAGTGTCTCACTTCAATTATAGGAACATGAATTCAAGGCATGAAGATGGAGTTCCCTCTCTGTAAATACTGGTTGTTGCCACCAATCTATATAATGTTGAGACTAGGGTACCCTATATGTACCACTACTACGCAAGGATGGCATCGAAAATCTGCGAATCGAAATGCAAGGAGTGATCAAAATATATGTATATTTGATGCGCCTCATGGAGCCTCAGACCGATGTCTAGGTTTGCAGACAGATTCCTACTTAGAACATACGGGCAAGTCACCATTATGCACAAACAGACCGTCTCTGTACGTTGATCCCCGATTTTCCTCCTGTGAGACTCTAAGATTGTTCCCAGCTCTTTCCTACGCCGCGGCAGAGTCAATGATCACTATGGACATCATCCGATTCCGCGCAGGCCGACTCTGACGTTGTCTCGTTGCCTTTTCGATTCACACTGCCTGAAGACTTACCGCCTTCGTTTGCATTCGGCAGTTATTCTGCCACGGTCAGATACTCCCTCGAAGTTGTGGGTGAAAGGCCCGGTGTCTTCCACCGGAACCGCCGTGTCCGAAGAGTCCTTGTAGTCATGCCTGCAGCCACAGAAAGCCAATTAATCGCGCGAGAATCTGAGGTAGAGCTGGAACGGCCCATGGAAAGCTACCACGCAAGACGAAAAAGTACGACAAGGAATTTGGGGTGAATATTCGCGGGTACATGCCTCTGTTCGTTCTTCTTCGTTGATTCTTGGCGGGCGGACTTGAATTATTCTCCCAGGTCTCGCTTCCCGAACTTCCCGAGCTTCCTATCTCCACCCCGGTTCCTTATACTTACCTTGCACGTCGTAACAGAGATCAAGACGCTCGATCGATCAGACCGCCCGGAGGAAAACCGCTATTCCCCGTCCCGCCTACTCAGCCCTCTGATCTGTTTCGCCGCAACACCGTTCAAGGTAGGGGGCTAAGGTTCCACCGAGAGAAGAAAAAGGATATTTTTAATTTGCACAGAAGCCAAGCGCTGGCGAACACCACCGAGATGATGAACCGGAGTGGATCCCGAAAGACGACAAGGAGCGCGGAATCTGGCGGCGTTCGGTCCGCTTCACCTCCACGCTGGCGTTCCCCTTTGCGCCGACATCCACGACCGAGACTCTCCGGTGGTCGGTACGTGAATTCTGTTCCTGTTTTCCCGGACCTATACCTAATGTTTTCTTGGTGCAGTACATCCTACTCTTTACCATCTCCTTCCCAGGGATTGGCAACGATCTCAAACTCGAGGTCCCAGTCCATCTCGGCCCTGCGTCGGCATGCCCGCCCCCTCCAACCGGCGCTCCGGGATCTTCGAATCTCGCGTACGCAGACATTCTTCCCGCCGGACCCCCTCCGATGCTCGACTTGCCTCCGTGCGTACTGGATCCATTTTCTGCAAGATCGCGGCTTGGATTGAACGGCGAACAGCACGTATTGGGCGGGCGACAAACCAGGACTGGGACGACGAGAAGGACGAAAAGAATTGAATACGCTGTATTGTAAAATTGTAGGCCCTCGCTGTATTTTGTACGTATAGAGCTTAAATTGCGCGGCAGCCTAGTGCTCAGTGCCCAGCTATGAAATTGTAATGTGAAGTTAGACATGCCACGGTCACCAAGAGCCTCCTTTCAGCGGAGGTTAGAGACGCGCCAGCAGCCGCAACTACACCTCAAACCCGAAAACTCTCAAACAAAATTGCATTCGACACGAATGGTTGGTTGGTTGGTACGAGACAGTGCGTTAGATGAGGTTAGATATAATGCCTGAGTGCGAATGTACATTAATTGAATCCGAGACGAGACGGGAACGCGCTACGAATACTGGCGAGAGAGTCGACTTTAGACTAGGCTAGGCCAGGCTAGGCTAGGCACGCCGCAACCACCCGACCTCCAACCCGGTCATCGTGCGCAGGCTCTCGGGATACGCCCCGTTGCTCTCCTTGAGCAGGCCCGCCAGCCGCCGGCAGATGTCCATCGGGTAGAACAGATACTCCGCCTGCGGAAATCCGGGGTACGTGCTCAAGATACTGCGCACAGCGCGCGGTGAGCCAAGCAAGACGAGCGGAACAGGCGGACGTACCTCGGCAGGTCCGCCGTCGCCTCCGAGGGACCAAGCAGCTTGTACAGCACCTTCGCGGTGCGGATGGACGCGCTGCGCGGCAGGGCGTACTGCGTCTGCGTGGTGTACGCCAGCCGCATGTGCGGTTTGAACAGCCAGACCTGGGTGGGGAGGGGGTGAGCACGGGCACCGCATACAGCGCGTGAGGGGGAGACATACGAGGATCCGCGCCCGTTCCTCTTCCTCGTCGAGTATGATGAACCGGTACGACGCATGCGCGTCGACGAACTCGGTCATGTCTTCCACGATGAACGCCGAGAGCGGGAGCTTCGACGGCCTGGAAAGGGGATTGGGGTTATTTTTTTTTCTGGAGCGCCAGGGGGATGGATGGATGGACGCACTCCGTCGCCGAGCTGACCGGCCGAATCGCGTACTTGAGCATCCGGAACACATTCGCGTTCGCGTTCCCGGACCCGGCCTGGTGCTCCTGGCACCGCCCAACGACGGCGCCGCATATGCACCGCACGAGCCGCCAATCTTCTCCGCGCTACAAACAAGGACGGATGTAGTCAGTGACCCGATCTTCAGATGAGATGAACAAGGAAGGACAAGACAGGCAAAGAACGGGAAGGGAAAAAAAAAGGAGCAAGTGGATGTGTTCTCTAAAGTAGCTCCCGCGACGTGGACCTCATTAACACGAGAGTTGTTTAGAAGAGCAACTGGCTTGGCCATTCATCTTGGACGCTTTGTATCAACCGATGGAAGCCGCCGCCCCGCACCGACACCGCCGGCCCACCGCACCCGGAACCTGCACGGGCTTCGGGGGGTCGGGTGATGGCAGGCCAGATGCGGGACGGACGACCGCTGGTGGGACCCAACGCCGGTCTTCTTATGGCCCGATGCAGAGAGGGAGGGGAGGACCAGAAAAGCAGCACGCACGCACCTTGGTCTCATCGGCGGGACACAAATGATGCTTCACCATCGCCTCCTCCTCGAACAGAATATAGCTCCCCCCCACGAGCGCCTGCCCCTCCTCCGGCCAGAACCCGCCCCTTCCGTGCTTCATCACGCGCGCGTTCAGCTTCTGGTCCGCGTGGCACATCCACGCGTCGACGAGCTCCTCCCAGTGCTCCGACGGCAGGTCCCTGTACTCGCGCACGCGCGCGGCGGCCTGCACCACCGGCAGCGAGCACGACGCGCAGATGAAGCTCGTCGGCGCCGCGGTGGCGAGCTGCGTCGCGTCGAGCAGCGGCGCGGCGTGCGTGTCCGCGGGCGCGGCGCCCGCGCCGGCCGTCGCGAGCTTGATCTCGTAGTGCGCGCCCTGCACGCGCACGTGCTGCTTGCCGGGCGCGGTGCGGCCCGGGAGGACGAGCGGGAGCGAGGTGTGCGCGCCGCTCTTCACGACGAGGTAGTCCCCGCCCGAGCCCGAGCCCGCGTCCGCGGCGTCCCCGCCCGCGGGCAGCACCTCGGCCTCGATGTCCACGCCCGGCGTGGCGCCCCGGACGGTGAGGAAGACGAGGATGTGCTGCAGGTTCTCGTGGTGCTCTGCGATGTACGTCACAGAAAATGCAGCTGTAGATATCGTCAGCTCAGCGGGCGCGGAGGGGAAACGTGGCGGCGCACCCTCGGATTCAGAGACGGACGGCGCTGCGGAGGTGGAGCCTGCGACCTCGGACCGCAACCCGGAGCGTGAAGAGGGCCTTCGCAGCCACGACATTGACGGCGCGGACATGCTTCGGGTGCGAATAGGTTTTTTGCGGATAGCCGAGGCAGGTGCTGTCGGGGGTGACGGATTGACGTGAGGTGGGAGCGCCTCCTTGACGAATTCAGGGAGGGTAAGCATTGCCTTGGGGTCTTCGAGGCGCACGCCATCCGGGACACCTTCCCGAATAAACTCGGGCAGCGTCAACATGGCATCCGGGTTCTTCGTCCGTGCGCCGGTAGGCTGCAGCACAGCGTCCTGGCCATGGAGCCGCCCGGCGTCCGAGTAATCAGCCAGATGCCCGACGAAAGCCTCGCGCTGTGGGAAATGAGTTGGATGCGCCGGCGCGTCGCTTTGATGCCCGCTCACCTTGACCACATCGCGCTGCCGAGCTCGCTCCAGCCGCGTCTTCATCCCGCCGTCCAATATGACGACTGGTCCTTGAGCGTGCGCTCAGACGCCCGCCCGATGAGCTCGAGCATATTCTCGAGGTCGCGCGTGTCGGGATCTTTCTCCTTCTGCTTGCCCCGCGAGACGGCGGATGCGGGTGCGGACGCGGACGCGGGCCCCTGCCGCCTCGCCTTCTCCATCTGCGCCAGCTTGGAAGACTTGAGCTCCACGCGCTGGTTGTGCAATTGCGGGGCCACGAGATACAGCCGGTCGATGGCCATCGCGACCGCCTCCAGATCCAGACGCATCTTCTCGCTTCCCGCAGCAAGCGTCGGGGACTGCAGGCCGTTGGGCTTCTCGTCGTGGCTGGAGCGGATGGACGCAGAATCGTACTGGGGCGGGGTTTCGAGCTGGTAGTCGGCGACGTCGTATTGAGGAGGGAGGTGCTCGAGGCGTTCTGTGCGCTCTTTGCACATGGCGACCACCGCCTCCAGCTCTTCGTCTATCTTGGACCACAGCAAAGCCTTTTCCACGGCGACGACAGGGGGTGTGTTCGGCGCAAGGGGTTCTTGCTGAGACTGGCGCTCGACCTGCAAGTCGCTCAATTGACGCTTGAGGGTGTTAAACAGATCTCCAGGGGGATATAGCGGTTCATCAGCGCGATCCTCGAGCGGGGTTAGGCGGGCGCTTTGGTCAGTAGCGCGTATACTGGACAGGCGATTGAAATGGGACAGCAGCGAAACGATTGACTCTGCGAGGTGGGCGTCGGAGGGCTCGAGGGTGTGGGACATTTGGGCGACTCTGTTGTGCAGCTCGTGGATGAGGGCGGTGTCTGAGCTTCCCTGGATCTCGACCATTGCGTCAGGGGGATCCCGATTGCGGAGATTGGCTAGAAGGGTCTGGAGGGCAGACGACGAGGGATCTGTGGATGTGACGGGAGTCGAGGGCATTGAATGCCTTCGGTCGGGGACAATAGGATTCCATGCGGTGGGTCCCGAGAGCAGGTTGTTCAACGTCATTAGACATGTTTTTTCGACATAGGCGATTGACGGCATTAGTTCCTGCTATACTATGGTGTGAGCGAAAAAATAGGTTGGACTTTGTGCAAACTAACCAGAACCATGGGCGAATTGGCCTCGGAAGTGCGAGACGGACCCGCTTCGACGGCATGTGTCTCAACAGCTATTGTAGGCGCAGGTGAGGGTTGTTGGAGGAGTTCTCGCGGAAAAGGAGCGGGAATCGAGGAAGTAAGCAGAGAATCCACGGGCTGCTCCTGCTGCTGGGTCGCGGTGCGGGTTAATGTGGCCATGGTGGGCGGAGCCAACACCGCAGTGTCTCAAATTACTTGTTTGCCACAACCACTGGCAACAAATTCAATATCGGCGCTGAGCATAATCCGATAAACCCGACACGCAAGTTCTTTCCCTCAACCACCTCGAGATTCGAATTCTGGCTACTGCCTCATGGTCAAGGCACACTTCGAAAAGTACAAGAATGCTGGGGCATCTCTTAAGCGCCGTCGTCCGATTTTGCTTATCTTGGATGCAAACCGTGTAACACAAGCGCCCACGAAAGAACAAGGATGCCCCAACTCGTGTGGCAACGCGGCGTTGTATATAATGTGGCTGGGGTATTCATTGTGCTCTCCACTGCAATACCTCCACCTTATCCATGGTTGAGAATCCCCATATCGATGCCGCATGGCGCCGTCAACAAAATGGGCTGAAGTAGGTCTTGCTGCGTCCTCTCCTGTATTCCGCAACTGACTGGCAATGTACTTCCAGCCCTTGTCCACAGTACGACCTCTCACCGTCCTGCCCGAGATTTATTAAGGCCATCACAGCGGCACTCCGCAATTCTTTCCAGATGGCTTCCGCCCTCCGCCTTGGAATGCACCCTCGCCGCCCAACCCCGGCTACCTCATGCAGTGGGCACCGGGCTACCCACCGCAGACGCCGTATACATCAGGTTTTAACCGGAATACTGGGATGGGTCCGTTTGGGCTAGACGACGACGACGACGACGACTTCCCTCGGCCATGGCCTGGACGCTGGGACGCTCCCGTCAGACCACCGGGCGCTTGGTATGGACCAGGCTCTCCCTTTGTTCCTCCAACAGCCGGTGCTGGCGGACCGTTTCCAGGCGGTGGTGGTTGTGGCGCTCCAGACGGTTTTGGTGCTCCTAGCGGTTTTGGCGCTCCAGGCGGTTTTGGTCCAGACGGCGGGCTCCCGCCTCTACTCGACTTTCCTCCCTCGCCGCAGATGGGCCCCCCATCGTTCCCTGGGCCAATGCAGATGGTTCCTTTCCCCTCTTCGCCGTTCCCTAACATGCCAATGGTTCTTTTCCCCTCTTCGCCGTTCCCCCGCTATACCAATGACTCCGATGCCGATGGCGCCAATGACCCCGATGACGCCCATGCCAACGACTGCCTCGGGCCAACAACCCATCCTCTTCACCAGGAAAGAAGCTTCGTGCGATTGCGATTGCGAACACTTAGCCGCGCGCCCCTGGCGACTGGCGATACGACTACAACCCCCCGCGGCGCTTCAGGCTTCCCTCCCTGCGCCGCAAGAGCGGAGGTGCGCTTCTATTTCTATCCCGTTATCCAATCCCCCCCGCTTCCGCTGACCTCGTTCCAGATCGAAGCAAGCCCCCCCTCGAACACTGCCACCTCAGCCCCATCCTCCTCATGCCCAGCTCCAAGACGCCCGTGCTGTCCTTCGACCTGCGCGCGGGACCACCCCTTCGACCCCGCGAACCTCGAGCTGCTCGCCACGCGCGGCCGGCCCTTCAACCCCCACGGACCTCGCGCAGCTCGCGACCCGCGCGCCCCGTGGCGCAGCTGCGCTTCTACCACCCGCGCCTCCCGTGGTACGTCGACGTGCGCGCGGCGCAGCCGAACGGCGTCCTCGTCGCGGACGTGCTGCACCAGCTGCACGCGGCGCTGCACCGGCCCATCCGCGCGCACGACTTCGCGAACAGGGCGCTGAGCGCGGCGGACCGCGAGGCGCATCACGGGCGCGTATCGCGCGCGCTGCGCCGACCGCGTGGACGTCATGCACCATGGTGTGCGGCAGGTGGACTTTATGGGCCCGGACGTCATCTTGCAGGGCTTTGTGGAGGGGAAGAACGGGATGTGGTTGATGAAGACCACGCGGTACGGCCGCGGCGGTTGAGGATGCGTATCATTTATTAACAGCTTTTCGCAATTGCGAAAATGTAACATACGGTCTTGGTAATTTCTAATTTCTGGGAGGCCACTACATACGCGTCTGTACGCGTCGACGTACTGCTGGGCTGACAATATTGTTCTGATCCCTCGGCGGCAATAGTATGCGCTCCAACTGCGAAAAAGAAAATCAGACCTGAGTAGCCCATTCGCGGCAAGCCTGCCACTTGACTCTTTGCCATCATGTCGACGAACAGCAAAAGGTAGGTCTGAATTTGTCTCCTTCAATATGCAACCTATCATATCTGCAGATTTCCATGTCGAAAACCCTTCGATGAGCCTCCACCACTGAAGGGTCAACTAGTCGACGGTCATCCAACTCCGACATACGCCCTCGCGTGGGTCTGTCCAAACCGGAAATTCTACGAGAACCTTGGCGGCGGAAGGCTTGGTACCGTGAGCGACCGCAACTTTTCAGACGTCGTCTCACGGAACTGGTGCGCCCGCCCGGAGTTCAGGTGCGTTCTGCGGTTCGTCTTTTCTATCTGTCGTAACGCAACTTGCAGCCTTGCTCCTGCCCCCCTGCCCTACCCAGGAGCAGATGGTAACTTCTACCTCATCGCAATGTTCAACAAACCGAATCCCTACCACCCCACACGAGCTTACAGCGTCGACAATCATGTCATTGAATCCGCTAGAGTCGCGATGGGTGTGAACTTGGACCCGTCGCTCGAGAATACCCTCATGTGGTACCGCTGGCCCTTGCATTGGGTTCATGCAGAGGTGCGGGCTCGCGAGCGCGACCTGGACAGATTAGAGGTATTAGCGCGGAAAAAGAGCGAATCAGGAGACGGTGCACCGACCTCGCCACCGCCGTCCACTAGCCACTGACCGTGGCAGAATAACTGCCGAATGCAAACGAAGGCGGTAAGTCTTCAGGGAGTGTGAATCGAAAAGGCAACGAGACGACGTCAGAGTCGGCCTGCGCGGAATCGGATGATGTCCATAGCGATTGGCTCTGCGTAGGAAAGAGCTGGGAACAATCTTAGAGTCTCACAGGAGGAAAATCGGGGATCGACGTACAGAGACGGTCTGTTTGTGCATAATGGTGACTTGCCCGTATGTTCTAAGAATCTGGCTCCAAACCTAGACGTCGGTCTGAGGCTCCATGAGGCGCATCGAATATACATACGTTTTGATCACTCCTTGCATTTCTATTCGCAGATTTTCGATGCCATCCTTGCGTAGTAGTGGTACATGAAGGTCGACGCAGCCTTCGATGGTTTCCCCTGCGACACGGACGAGATTTTGAAAATGAAGAGTGATGGGTTGCTGTTGAGGGTCGGAGGTGGAGGCCATGACTGCGCTTTGCGATTCTGAGTAACTCAACAATGGTTCGCGAGACTGCTGCGCAAGAGATTCAATATCGGTGACAGGCCGTTTGCCAGCTAAAGGCTGTACACTACAGATTCACAACTTGGCGGTTTGGAGCAGTTTGGAGCTTTTGAATTTCAGCCGAATAATCGGAGTCCGTGCGGGGAGCAACGTTTGACGCGGTCCCAGGAATAGTTTTTGCGTAGTTGAGCAGTTCAAGACTCCGATCCCAGCCAGAGTCAATTCCGCTTGAACTTGAGGCTGTTTGAGCCAGGTGGGCTGAGTGATAGCGAATCCCGAACTCTACCGGGCGTTGACGTCGAGATAGATTGGTCCACCGGCAGCGCAGTCGCCCTTCAAGCTCGTGACGTTTGTGTTGAAGCCGGAAAGAGGCTCGGGAATAGCCGCCGCCGGCTCCCACCACTTCCTTTCTTTTGCACCGCCACACCGTAATACCGCTACCTGACGCAAGGGTGCTCGCGCGCAGCGATATGTCCGATATTCCAGTGGAACTCTTGCTGGCTATCTTAGGTTGGATCGAGGACACCGCGGTCCTGTTTAATCTGCGTCTCGTATCGAAAACATTCAACGCCATCGCCGCGTCAATGGTTCTCCGTGTGCTCC
This sequence comes from Mycena olivaceomarginata, assembly GCA_029378375.1. NCBI lineage: Eukaryota > Fungi > Basidiomycota > Agaricomycetes > Agaricales > Mycenaceae > Mycena > Mycena olivaceomarginata. Next base: position 2,693 of record JARKIC010000727.1, on the reverse strand, counting down.
TCGTGATAGACATTGCCCAGAGTGTAGATGGGCTTGCCTGCATCCAAGTGGGCGGTACAGACACTCTAAATTCGGTGCAGGAATTCGTATTCGAAGCGGCGGGAGATGGATATGGTCAAGGAGACGCTCTTGATACCGCGTTCTCGGGCCTGGCAAAATTCCGCAACCTCAGGGTTCTGCGCTTGCAGTTTAATAGCGATTCTCTGCCCGTGCAACTCAGATTGTTCACCGTGCTCGCTGCCCACCCACCGTCCCCCCTCGTTTCGCTGACGCTGTACAACATCATCCCTATCCCGGATGGCATCTATGCCACAGAAGCATTCCAAAATATCTTCCGCTCGCTGACGACGCTATGTATCTCGGTCAGCTCTGGTAACCAGCCACAGCTCAGCGACTTCTGGGAATCCAGTATCCCATCTATCCTAAAAAGTGCCACCAACCTTACCTCGCTCACGATCCGCAGCAATTATCCAGTCGGGGTCCTTCCAGCATTCCCAGTCGCTCACATCCACCTCCCTATGCTCGCCGCTCTCACGCTAGACAACTTCGTCTTGCACCCCGCTCGCGCAGACTACGACATCGCTGAGTTCATCGTGCGCCACAAGGCCACGCTGATGCACCTCGAGCTGACCGACTGCTGGGTGCTCCGCGGCAAACAGGGAGTATACGCGCGCCCATGGCGCAGCCTCTTTCAGCTCTTTCAGCAGGAGCTTGTCGGTCTGCGTTCCTTGCGAATGCTGACCACAATATCCGGCTCGTACTTGTGGCATTTCTGCGGCTACATCGTCCTTGTGCCCGAATCTCGCTTCTTTTATTATGACCACGAAGCTGCCGTGCAGGCCAGGGACTTGGATGATGCCGCGTTCGAGAGCTTGATGTCCACGGTGGAATTGAGAGCACGATCAAGAATATGAATGATGCCAGGTATGTAAGAGTTATTTGCATTGAACCCGAAATTCCTGTCTTAACGTGCCCCCGGTTCTCATTCACAGTAGACCAATGGCCATCGCACGGTCGGCAGACTTTAAGCCAACCAAATAGTTAATCACTCAATGATTCAATTCCCTCCCAGAAAACTTTCAAACCGAACAGCATTAGCAAAAGTGACTTCCGAGCCATACACGAGAACGGCCTTCCTCCTCGACGCGCTTCACAGTACCGTGCACCTCAAGCAGCACCGGCCCCGGTGGAGCAGTGCATACGGTACCTGCGTGAGATGGCGAGAGGTGTTTGAGGGACGGGTGGTGGGACGGGTTGCGTGTCGAGCTTGTGCTGCCATCCTCCAAGGTTGCTGTGTCTGCGTACGCCTGGGACCTACGTCGCCCAAGATTGCGGCACAGCCACAGCCAGCCCCGGAACAGGTGATGGACTAGAAACGAGAGTGGGAGACGAAACGGTGCTGTCTGTGAAGGTCGCGGAGGTGTTGGAGGAGATTAGGAGGGGTTTGGTTTTGGGGGGGATGAGTGAGTGCGGGCGGTGGACGACGCAGTCCCATATCCTTAATCCCGATTTCCGTCCCAGGCTCGGATTTTTTTCACACTCACGACTTAGTATTCCCCCGCCTTGATTTCGACGTTTCATTATTTAATTGTTTCAACACTGGACTCCTCCACTCCCACTTCTCTCAACCCATTCTCGCCGACTTTATCGACTTTCACACTCTTATCTCTTCCATTCTCCCCGACAAATACAATACAATTCAGTATGGATCCAATACACGTTAGTCCCTTACCTCAGTTGGAGTCGCCTACTTTCCCTCCTTACTGTATCTGTGTTGTTTCATCTTGATTTACAAATCTGTTTTCTGTTAAAGTACGCGGTATCAGAATGGACTCAGACTTTCGTTTCCTCCTTTCAATCACTAGGCCAATGAAGCGCGACTCGCCTAGAATCTTCGATGGACTAGGGCGAACGGCGTCTAAAATGTTGGACTGCGGGTAATCACGGGAATTGCGTTAATTTAACCCGCATGCCAGCTTCTTCATTCTCAGGACTGAATTTCAGATTAACACAAACGAGGACACCTCTACTCGGTCGATGGAGCAAGTAAATTACGGGATTTGCTGAATCCAATTTTCCAGGTTATGCTGAATCTGATACAGGTGGAGAATCGCCGTTGACGCGCAGGTTTCAGGCCTTCGTGTGGGACTCTGGCGGCTGGACTATTATCGTACTCCATTCTCCAAGGGTTCACATGCCTACTAAAACCCCGCTTGATTTAATAGTGCATTTAGGCTACATTTAAATCGATATCCCCCTGAAGGAAGGAAGGAAGGAAGTTGTATACTGGCGCGGTCCCGTTAAGGAACAACCGGGGCCCGTACTACATACAAGTTATAACATTGTATGCTACGGATATCCTCACCCTTTCACCATTTCACAACCTGAGTACCCCGTCAAACACCTCCCCAGCTAGCTCGGTAATAAAAAAGCAAAATACCGGTGGGTAAGTCGAGATGCATCCGGAGCCCCAGGGCGGCCTGGTGTCGAGGATCGAATACGAGATAAGGAATTTGGTGATTATTCCAAAGGACACTGTCTGCGGTTCGTCATTAACCCAGCATACTGAATGTCGTCCAATTTTTGGGAGATCTCGGTGAATTTGGAATGTGCGTGCTGAACCGGGGGATGGGAATACCGCCCTGAACGTCCCGAAGAGAAAGGGGCAAGGGGAATGCAGTCGAAAGCACGAG